>CAMAOC010000310.1:0-62956 GCA_945859555.1 Megachile ligniseca
TGAATAATAATAATAGTTTTAGTGCTAATAATAATAGTAATAAGCATAACAATAATAGTTATAAGGATAAAGACAAGAGTAATAGGGATAGTAATAATAGAATAACGATAATAATAACAGTCATAAGCGATAATAATAATAGTAGTAAGGATATTAATAACAGTTATAGCGATAATAATAATAGTAATAAGCATAATAATAATAGGTGTAAGGATAAAGACAAGAGTAATAGGGATATTAATAATACAATAAGGATAATAATAACAGTCATAGCGATAATAATAATAGTAATAAGGATAATAATAATAGTTTTAGTGCTATAATAATAGTTTTAGTGCTAATAATAATAGTAATAAGCATAACAATAATAGTTTATAGCGATAATAATAATTGTAATAAGGGAAATATAAATAATTATCAGGATAAAGACAAGAGTAATCGGGATAGTAATAATAGAATAAGTATAATAATAACAGTCATAGCGATAATAAAAATAGTTGTAAGGATAATAATAATAGTTTTAGTGCTAATAACAATAGTAATAAGCATAACAATAATACTTATAAGGATAAAGACAAGAGTAATAGGGATAGTAATAATAGAATAAGTATAATAATAACATCATAGCGATAATAATAATAGTAATAAGGATAATAATAATAGTTATAGTGCGAATAATAATAGTAATAAGGATAAACATAACAGTTATAGTGCTAATAATACTAGTAATAAGGATAATTAATAACAGTTATAGCGATAATAATAATAGTAATAAGGGACAATGATAATAGTTATAAGGAATTAGTAATAACAGTTATAAGGATAAAGAGAAGAGTAATAGGGATAGTAAATAATAGAATAAGGATAATAATAACAGTCATAGCGATAATAATAATAGTTATAGCGATAATAATAATAGTTATAAGGATAGAGACAAGAGTTATATGGATAGTAATAATAGAATAAGTATAATAATAACAGTCATAGCGATAATAATAATAGTAATAAGCATAATAATAATAGTTGTAAGGCTAAAGACAAGAGTAATAGGGATATTAATAATACAATAAGGATAATATAACAGTCATAGCGATAATAATAACAGTAATAAGGGATAATAATAATAGTTATAAGCATAATAATAATAGTTGTAAGGATAAAGACAAGAGTTATATGGATAGTAATAATAGAATAAGTATAATAATAACAGTCATAGCGATAATAATAATAATAGTAATAAGGATAATAACAATAGTTTTAGTGCTAATAATAATAGTAATAAGCATAACAATAATAGTTATAAGGATAAAGACAAGAGTAATAGGGATAGTAATAATAGAATAAATATAATAATAACAGTCATAGCGATAATAATAATAGTAATAAGGACAATAATAATAGTTATAAGGATAATAATAATAGTTATAAGGATAAAGAGAAGAGTAATAGGGATAGTAATATAGAATAAGGATAATAATAACAGTTATAGCAATAATAATAATAGTAATAAGGATAATAATAATAGTTATAGCGATAATAATAATAGTAATAAGCATATTAATAATAGTTATAAGGATAGAGACAAGAGTAGTAATGATAGTAATAGTAGAATCAGGATAATAATAACAGTCATAGCGATAATATTAATAGTTATAGCGATAATAATAATAGTAATAAGGATAATAAAAAACAGTTATAAGGATAAAGAGAAGAGTAATAGGGATAGTAATAATAGAATAAGGATAATAATAACAGTCATAGCGATAATAATAATAGTAATAAGGATAAATAATAATAGTTATAAGGATAAAGAGAAGAGTAATAGGGATAGTAATAATAGAATAAGGATAATAATAACAGTCATAGCGATAATAATAATAGTAATAAGCATAATAATAATAGTTGTAAGGATAAAGACAAGAGTAATAGGGATATTAATAATTACAATAAGGGTAATAATAATCAGTCATAGCGATAATAATAATAGTAATAAGGATAATAATAATAGTTTTAGTGCTAATAATAATAGTAATAAGCATAACAATAATAGTTATAAGGATAAAGACAAGAGTAATAGGGGATAGTAATAATAGAATAAGTATAATAGTAACAGTCATAGCGATAATAATAACAGTAAGTAAGGATAATAATAATAGTTTTAGTGCTAATAATAATAGTAATAAGCATAACAATAATAGTTATAAGGATAAAGACAAGAGTAATAGGGATAGTAATAATAGAATAACGATAATAATAACAGTCATAGCGATAATAATAATAGTAGTAAGGATAATAATAATAGTTTTTGTGCTAATAACAATAGTAATAAGCATAACAATAATAGTTATAAGGATAAAGAACAAGAGTAATAGGGATAGAAATAATAGAATAAGTATAATATTAACAGTCATAGCGATAATAATAATAGTAATGAGGATAACAATAATAGTTATATAGATAATAATACTAGTAATAAGGATAATAATAACAGTTATAATGATAATAATAATAGTTTTAGTGCTAATAATAATAGTAATAAGCATAACAATAATAGTTATAAGGATAAAGACAAGAGTAATAGGGATAGTAATAATAGAATAAGTATAATAGTAACAGTCATAGCGATAATAATAACAGTAGTAAGGATAATAATAATAGTTTTAGTGCTAATAATAATAGTAATAAGCATAACAATAATAGTTATAGCGATAATAAATAATTGTAATAAGGGAAATAATAATAATTATCAGGATAAAGACAAGAGTAATAGCGATAGTAATAATAGAATAAGAATAATAATAACAGTCATAGCGATAATAATAATAGTAATAAGGATAATAATAACAGTTATAGTGGTAATAATAATAGTATAAGCATAATAATAATAGTTATAAGGATAGAGACAAGAGTTATATGGATAGTAATAATAGAATAAGTATAATAATAACAGTCATAGCGATAATAATAATTGTAATAAGGATAATAATAATAGTTTAAGTGCTAATAATAATAGTTTTAGTGCTAATTAATAATACTTTTAGTGCTAATAATAATAGTAATAAGCATAACAATAATAGTTATAGCGATAATAATAATTGTAATAAGGGAAATAATAATAATTATCAGGATAAAGACAAGAGTAATAGCGATAGTAATAATAGAATAAGAATAATAATAACAGTCATAGCGATAATAATAATAGTAATAAGGATAATAATAACAGTTATAGTGGTAATAATAATAGTAATAATCATAATAATAATAGTTATACGGAAAGAGACAAGAGTTATATGGATAGTAATAATAGAATAAGTATAATAATAACAGTCATAGCGATAATAATAATAGTAATAAGGATAATAATAATAGTTTTAGTGCTAATATAATAGTAATAAGCATAACAATAATAGTTATAAGGATAAAGACAAGAGTAATAGGGATAGTAATAATAGAATAAGTATAATAATAACAGTCATAGCGATAATAATAATAGTAATAAGGATAATAATAATAGTTAATAAGGATAATAATAATAGTTATAAGGATAAAGAGAAGAGTAATAGGGATAGTAATAATAGAATAAGGATAATAATAACAGTTTATAGCAATAATAATAATAGTAATAAGGATAAACATAATAGTTATAGTGCTAGTAATAATAGTGATAAGGATAATAATAATAGTTATAGCGATAATAATAATAGTAATGAGGATAACAATAATAGTTATAGAGATAATAATACTAGTAATAAGGATAATAATAACAGTTATAATGATAATAATAATAGTTTTAGTGCTAATAATAATAGTAATAAGCATAACAATAATAGTTATAAGGATAAAGACAAGAGTAATGGGGATAGTAATAATAGAATAAGTATAATAGTAACAGTCCATAGCGATAATAATAACAGTAGTAAGGATAATAATAATAGTTTTAGTGCTAATAATAATAGTAATAAGCATAACAATAATAGTTATAAGGATAAAGACAAGAGTAATAGGGAGTATAATAATAGAATAACGATAATAATAACAGTCATAGCGATAATAATAATAGTAGTAAGGATAATAATAACAGTTATAGCGATAATAATAATAGTAAATAAGCATAATAATAATAGTTGTAAGGATAAAGACAAGAGTAATAGGGATATTAATAATACAATAAGGATAATAATAACAGTCATAGCGATAATAATAAATAAGTAATAAGGATAATAATAATAGTTTTAGTGCTAATAATAATAGTTTTAGTGCTAATAATAATAGTAATAAGCATAACAATAATAGTTATAGCGATAAAAATAATTGTAATAAGGGAAATAATAATAATTATCAGGATAAAGACAAGAGTAATAGGGATAGTAATAATAGAATAAGTATAATAATAACAGTCATAGCGATAATAATAATAGTAGTAAGGATAATAATAATAGTTTTAGTGCTAATAACAATAGTAATAAGCATAACAATAATAGTTATAAGGATAAAGGACAAGAGTAATAGGGATAGTAATAATAGAATAAGTATAATAATAACAGTCATAGCGATAATAATAATAGTAATAAGGATAATAATAATAGTTATAGTGCGAATAATAATAGTAATAAGGATAAACATAACAGTTATAGTGCTAATAATACTAGTAATAAGGATAATAATAACAGTTATAGCGATAATAATAATAGTAATAAGGACAATGATAATAGTTATAAGGATAGTAATAACAGTTATAAGGATAAAGAGAAGAGTAATAGGGATAGTAATAATAGAATAAGGATAATAATAACAGTCATAGCGATAATAATAATAGTTATAGCGATAATAATAATAGTTATAAGGGTAATAATAATAGTAATAAGCATAATAATAATAGTTATAAGGATAGAGACAAGAGTTATATGGATAGTAATAATAGAATAAGTATAATAATAACAGTCATAGCGATAATAATAATAGTAATAAGGATAATAATAATAGTTTATAAGGATAATAATAATAGTTATAAGGATAATAATAATAGTTATAAGGATAAAGAGAAGAGTAATAGGATAGTAATAATAGAAATAAGGATAATAATAACAGTTATAGCAATAATAATAATAGTAGTATGGATAATAATACCAGTTTATAGCGATAATAATAATAGTAATAAGGGATAATAATAATAGTTATAAGGATAAAGAGAAGAGTAATGGGGATAGTAATAATAGAATAAGGATAATAATAACAGTCATAGCGATAATAATAATAGTAGTAAGGATAATAATAACAGTTATAGCGATAATAATAATAGTAATAAGCATAATAATAATAGTTGTAAGGATAAAGACAAGAGTAATAGGGATATTAATAATACAATAAGGATAATAATAATAGTTATAGCGATAATAATAATAGTTATAGGGTAAAGACAAGAGTTAATAGGGATAGTAATAGTTAGAATAAGGATAATATTAACAGTCATAGCGATAATAATAATAGTAGTAAGGATAATAATAATAGTTTATAGCGATAATAATAATAGTAATAAGCATAATAATAAAAAGTTATCAAGGATAGAGACAAGAGTAATAGGGATAGTAATAGTAGAATAAGGATAATAATAACAGTCATAGCGATACTAATAATAGTAGTAAGGATAATAATAACAGTTATAGCGATAATAATAATAGTAATAATCATAATTAATAATAGTAGTAAGGATAATAATAATAGTTATAGCGATAATAGTAATAGTAATAAGCATAATAATAAAAGTTATAAGGATAGAGACAAGAGTAATAGGGATAGTAATAGTAGAATAAGGATAATAATAACAGTCATAGCGATAATAATAGTAATAAGGATAATAATAATAGTTATAGCCTTAATAATAATAGTTTATAGCGATAATAATAATAGTAATAAGGATAAAGACAAGAGTAATAGGGGATAGTAATAGTACAATAAGGATAATAATAACAGTCATAGCGATAATATTAATAGTTATAGCGATAATAATAATAGTAATAAGGATAATAATAATAGTTATAAGGATAAAGAGAAGAGTAATAGGGATAGTAATAATAGAATAAGGATAATAATAACAGTCATAGCGATAATAATAATAGTAATAAGGATAATAATAATAGTTATAAGGATAAAGAGAAGAGTAATAGGGATAGTAATAATAGAATTATAGGATAATAATAACAGTCATAGCGATAATAATAATAGTAATAAGCATAATAATAATAGTTGTAAGGATAAAGACAAGAGTAATAGGGATATTAATAATACAATAAGGGTAATAATAACAGTCATAGCGATAATACTAATAGTAATAAGGATAATAATAATAGTTTTAGTGCTAATAATAATAGTAATAAGCATAACAATAATAGTTATAAGGATAAAGACAAGAGTAATAGGGATAGTAATAATAGAATAAGTATAATAGTAACAGTCATAGCGATAATAATAACAGTAGTAAGGATATAATAATAGTTTTTAGTGCTAATAATAATAGTAATAAGCATAACAATAATAGTTATAAGGATAAAGACAAGAGTAATAGGGATAGTAATATAGAATAACGATAATAATAACAGTCATAGCGATAATAATAATAGTAGTAAGGATAATAATATAGTTTTAGTGCTAATAACAATAGTAATAAGCATAACAATAATAGTTATAAGGATAAAGACAAGAGTAATAGGGATTAGTAATAATAGAAATAAGTATAATAATAACAGTCATAGCGATAATAATAATAGTAATGAGGATAACAATAATAGTTATAGAGATAATATACTAGTAATAAGGATAATAATAACAGTTATAATGATAATAATAATAGTTTTAGTGCTAATAATAATAGTAATAAGCATAACAATAATAGTTATAAGGATAAAGACAAGAGTAATAGGGATAGTAATAATAGAATAAGTATAATAGTAACAGTCATAGCGATAATAATAACAGTAGTAAGGATAATAATAATAGTTTTAGTGCTAATTATAATACTTTTAGTGCTAATAATAATAGTAATAAGCATAACAATAATAGTTATAGCGATAATAATAATTGTAATAAGGGAAATAATAATAATTATCAGGATAAAGACAAGAGTAATAGCGATAGTAATAATAGAATAAGAATAATAATAACAGTCATAGCGATAATAATAATAGTAATAAGGATATAATAACAGTTATAGTGGTAATAATAATAGTAATAAGCATAATAATAATAGTTATAAGGATAGAGACAAGAGTTATATGGATAGTAATAATAGAATAAGTATAATAATAACAGTCATAGCGATAATAATAATTGTAATAAGGATAATAATAATAGTTTAAGTGCTAATAATAATAGTTTTTAGTGCTAATAATAATACTTTTAGTGCTAATAATAATAGTAATAAGCATAACATATAATAGTTATAGCGATAATAATAATTGTAATAAGGGAAATAATAATAATTATCAGGATAAAGACAAGAGTAATAGCGATAGTAATAATAGAATAAGAATAATAATAACAGTCATAGCGATAATAATAAATAGTAATAAGGATAATAATAACAGTTATAGTGGTAATAATAATAGTAATAAGCATAATAATAATAGTTATAAGGATAGAGACAAGAGTTATATGGATAGTAATAATAGAATAAGTATAATAATAACAGTCATAGCGATAATAATAATAGTAATAAGGATAATAATAATAGTTTTAGTGCTAATAATAATAGTAATAAGCATAACAATAATAGTTATAAGGATAAAGACAAGAGTAATAGGGATAGTAATAATAGAATAAGTATAATAATAACAGTCATAGCGATAATAATAATAGTAATAAGGATAATAATAATAGTTATAAGGATAATAATAATAGTTATAAGGATAAAGAGAAGAGTAATAGGGATAGTAATAATAGAATAAGGATAATAATAACAGTTATAGCAATAATAATAATAGTAATAAGGAAAAAACATAATAGTTTATAGTGCTAGTAATAATAGTGATAAGGATAATAATAATAGTTATAGCGATAATAATAATAGTAATGAGGATAACAATAATAGTTATAGAGATAATAATACTAGTAATAAGGATAATAATAACAGTTATAATGATAAATAATAATAGTTTTAGTGCTAATAATAATAGTAATAAGCATATACAATAATAGTTATAAGGATAAAGACAAGAGTAATGGGGATAGTAATAATAGAATAAGTATAATAGTAACAGTCATAGCGATAATAATAACAGTAGTAAGGATAATAATAATAGTTTTTAGTGCTAATAATAATAGTAATAAGCATAACAATAATAGTTATAAGGATAAAGACAAGAGTAATAGGGATAGTAATAATAGAATAACGAGTAATAAATAACAGTCATAGCGATAATAATAATAGTAGGTAAGGATAATAATAACAGTTATAGCGATAATAATAATAGTAATAAAGCATAATAATAATAGTTGTAAAGGATAAAGACAAGAGTAATAGGGATTTTAATAATACATAATGATAATAATAACAGTCATAGCGATAATAATAATAGTAATAAGGATAATAATAATAGTTTTAGTGCTATAATAATAGTTTTAGTGCTAATAATAATAGTAATAAGCATAACAATAATAGTTATAGCGATAAAAATAATTGTAATAAGGGAAATAATAATAATTATCAGGATAAAGACAAGAGTAATAGGGATAGGTAATAATAGATATAAAGTATAATAATAACAGTCATAGCGATAATAATAATAGTAGTAAGGATAATAATAATAGTTTTAGTGCTAATAACAATAGTATAAGCATAACAATAATAGTTATAAGGATAAAGACAAGAGTAATAGGGATAGTAATAATAGAATAAGTATAATAATAACAGTCATAGCGATAATAATAAATAGTAATAAGGATAATAATAATAGTTATAGTGCGAATAATAATAGTAATAAGGATAAAACATAACAGTTATAGTGCTAATAATACTAGTAATAAGGATAATAATAACAGTTATAGCGATAATAATAATAGTAATAAGGACAATGATAATAGTTATAAGGATAGTAATAAACAGTTATAAGGATAAAAGAGAAGAGTAATAGGGATAGTAATAATAGAATAAGGATAATAATAAACAAGTCATAGCGATAATAATAATAGTTATAGCGATAATAATAATAGTTATAAGGGTAATAATAATAGTAATAAGCATAATAATAATAGTTATAAGGATAGAGACAAGAGTTATAAGGATAGTAATAATAGAATAAGTATAATAATAACAGTCATAGCGATAATAATAATAGTAATAAGGATAATAATAATAGTTATAAGGATAATAATAATAGTTATAAGGATAATAATAATAGTTATAAGGATAAAGAGAAGAGTAATAGGGATAGTAATAATAGAATAAGGATAATAATAACAGTTATAGCAATAATAATAATAGTAGTAAGGATAATAATAACAGTTATAGCGATAATAATAATAGTAATAAGGATAATAATAATAGTTATAAGGATAAAGAGAAGAGTAATGGGGATAGTAATAATAGAATAAGGATAATAATAACAGTCATAGCGATAATAATAATAGTAGTAAGGATAATAATAACAGTTATAGCGATAATAATAATAGTAATAAGCATAATAATAATAGTTGTAAGGATAAAGACAAGAGTAATAGGGATATTAATAATACAATAAGGATAATAATAATAGTTATAGCGATAATAATAATAGTTATAAGGGTAAAGACAAGAGTAATAGGGATAGTAATAGTAGAATAAGGATAATAATAACAGTCATAGCGATAATAATAATAGTAGTAAGGATAATAATAATAGTTATAGCGATAATAATAATAGTAATAAGCATAATAATAAAAGTTATAAGGATAGAGACAAGAGTAATAGGGATAGTAATAGTAGAATAAGGATAATAATAACAGTCATAGCGATACTAATAATAGTAGTAAGGATAATAATAACAGTTATAGCGATAATAATAATAGTAATAATCATAATAATAATAGTAGTAAGGATAATAATAATAGTTATAGCGATAATAGTAATAGTAATAAGCATAATAATAAAAGTTATAAGGATAGAGACAAGAGTAATAGGGATAGTAATAGCTAGAATAAGGATAATAATAACAGTCATAGCGATAATAATAGTAATAAGGATAATAATAATAGTTATAGCCTTAATAATAATAGTTATAGCGATAATAATAATAGTAATAAGGATAAAGACAAGAGTAATAGGGATAGTAATAGTACAATAAGGATAATAATAACAGTCATAGCGATAATATTAATAGTTATAGCGATAATAATAATAGTAATAAGGATAATAATAATAGTTATAAGGATAAAGAGAAGAGTAATAGGGATAGTAATAATAGAATAAGGATAATAATAACAGTCATAGCGATAATAATAATAGTAATAAGGATAATAATAATAGTTATAAGGATAAAGAGAAGAGTAATAGGGATAGTAATAATAGAATAAGGATAATAATAACAGTCCATAGCGATAATAATAATAGTAATAAGCATAATAATAATAGTTGTAAGGATAAAGACAAGAGTAATAGGGATATTAATAATACAATAAGGGTAATAATAACAGTCATAGCGATAATAATAATAGTAATAAGGATAATAATAATAGTTTTAGTGCTAATAATAATAGTAATAAGCATAACAATAATAGTTATAAGGATAAAGACAAGAGTAATAGGATAGTAATAATAGAATAAGTATAATAGTAACAGTCATAGCGATAATAATAACAGTAGTAAGGATAATAATAATAGTTTTAGTGCTAATTAATAATAGTAATAAGCATAACAATAATAGTTATAAGGATAAAGACAAGAGTAATAGGGATAGTAATAATAGAATAAGTATAATAGTAACAGTCATAGCGATAATAATAACAGTAGTAAGGATAATAATAATAGTTTTAGTGCTAATAATAATACTTTTAGTGCTAATAATAATAGTAATAAGCATAACAATAATAGTTATAGCGATAATAATAATTGTAATAAGGGAAATAATAATAATTATCAGGATAAAGACAAGAGTAATAGCGATAGTAATAATAGAATAAGAATAATAATAACAGTCATAGCGATAATAATAATAGTAATAAGGATAATAATAACAGTTATAGTGGTAATAATAATAGTAATAAGCATAATAATAATAGTTATAAGGATAGAGACAAGAGTTATATGGATAGTAATAATAGAATAAGTATAATAATAACAGTCATAGCGATAATAATAATTGTAATAAGGATAATAATAATAGTTTAAGTGCTAATAATAATAGTTTTAGTGCTAATAATAATACTTTTAGTGCTAATAATAATAGTAATAAGCATAACAATAATAGTTATAGCGATAATAATAATTGTAATAAGGGAAATAATAATAATTATCAGGATAAAGACAAGAGTAATAGCGATAGTAATAATAGAATAAGAATAATAATAACAGTCATAGCGATAATAATAATAGTAATAAGGATAATAATAACAGTTATAGTGGTAATAATAATAGTAATAAGCATAATAATAATAGTTATAAGGATAGAGACAAGAGTTATATGGATAGTAATAATAGAATAAGTATAATAATAACAGTCATAGCGATAATAATAATAGTAATAAGGATAATAATAATAGTTTTAGTGCTAATAATAATAGTAATAAGCATAACAATAATAGTTATAAGGATAAAGACAAGAGTAATAGGGATAGTAATAATAGAATAAGTATAATAATAACAGTCATAGCGATAATAATAATAGTAATAAGGATAATAATAATAGTTATAAGGATAATAATAATAGTTATAAGGATAAAGAGAAGAGTAATAGGGATAGTAATAATAGAATAAGGATAATAATAACAGTTATAGCAATAATAATAATAGTAATAAGGATAAACATAATAGTTATAGTGCTAGTAATAATAGTGATAAGGATAATAATAATAGTTATAGCGATAATAATAATAGTAATGAGGATAACAATAATAGTTATAGAGATAATAATACTAGTAATAAGGATAATAATAACAGTTATAGCGATAATAATAATAGTAATAAGCATAATAATAATAGTTGTAAGGATAAAGACAAGAGTAATAGGGATATTAATAATACAATAAGGATAATAATAATAGTTATAGCGATAATAATAATAGTTATAAGGGTAAAGACAAGAGTAATAGGGATAGTAATAGTAGAATAAGGATAATAATAACAGTCATAGCGATAATAATAATAGTAGTAAGGATAATAATAATAGTTATAGCGATAATAATAATAGTAATAAGCATAATAATAAAAGTTATAAGGATAGAGACAAGAGTAATAGGGATAGTAATAGTAGAATAAGGATAATAATAACAGTCATAGCGATACTAATAATAGTAGTAAGGATAATAATAACAGTTATAGCGATAATAATAATAGTAATAATCATAATAATAATAGTAGTAAGGATAATAATAATAGTTATAGCGATAATAGTAATAGTAATAAGCATAATAATAAAAGTTATAAGGATAGAGACAAGAGTAATAGGGATAGTAATAGTAGAATAAGGATAATAATAACAGTCATAGCGATAATAATAGTAATAAGGATAATAATAATAGTTATAGCCTTAATAATAATAGTTATAGCGATAATAATAATAGTAATAAGGATAAAGACAAGAGTAATAGGGATAGTAATAGTACAATAAGGATAATAATAACAGTCATAACGATAATAATAATAGTTATAGCGATAATAATAATAGTTATAAGGATAAAGACAAGAGTAATAGGGATAGTAATAATAGAATAAGGATAATAATAACAGTCATAGCGATAATAATAATAGTAATAAGGATAATAATAATAGTTATAAGGATAATAATAATAGTTATAAGGATAAAGAGAAGAGTAATAGGGATAGTAATAATAGAATAAGGATAATAATAACAGTCATAGCGATAATAATAATAGTAATAAGCATAATAATAATAGTTGTAAGGCTAAAGACAAGAGTAATAGGGATATTAATAATACAATAAGGGTAATAATAACAGTCATAGCGATAATAATAATAGTAATAAGGATAATAATAATAGTTTTAGTGCTAATAATAATAGTAATAAGCATAACAATAATAGTTATAAGGATAAAGACAAGAGTAATAGGGATAGTAATAATAGAATAAGTATAATAATAACAGTCATAGCGATAATAATAATAGTCATATGGATAATAATAATAGTTATAAGGATAATAATAATAGTTATAAGGATAAAGAGAAGAGTAATAGGGATAGTAATAATAGAATAAGGATAATAATAACAGTTATAGCAATAATAATAATAGTAATAAGGATAAACATAATAGTTATAGTGCTAGTAATAATAGTGATAAGGATAATAATAATAGTTATAGCGATAATAATAATAGTAATGAGGATTACAATAATAGTTATAAAGATAATAATACTAGTAATAAGGATAATAATAACAGTTATAATGATAATAATAATAGTAATAAGGGAAATAATAATAGTTATAAGGATAAAGACAAGAGTAATAGGGATAGTAATAATAGAATAAGTATAATAATAACAGTCATAGCGATAATAATAATAGTAATAAGGATAATAATAATAGTTATAGTGCGAATAATAATAGTAATAAGGATAAACATAACAGTTATAGTGCTAATAATACTAGTAATAAGGATAATAATAACAGTTATAGCGATAATAATAATAGTAATAAGGACAATGATAATAGTTATAAGGTTAGTAATAACAGTTATAAGGATAAAGAGAAGAGTAATAGGGATAGTAATAATAGAATAAGGATAATAATAACAGTCATAGCGATAATAATAATAGTTATAGCGATAATAATAATAGTTATAAGGGTAAAGACAAGACTAATAGGGATAGTAATAATAGAATAAGTATAATAATAACAGTCATAGCGATAATAATAATAGTAATAAGGATAACAATAACAGTTATAGTGGTAATAATAAGAGTAACAAGCATAATAATAATAGTTATAAGGATAGAGACAAGAGTTATATGGATAGTAATAATAGAATAAGTATAATAATAACAGTCATAGCGATAATAATAATAGTAATAAGGATAATAATAATAGTTTTAGTGCTAATAATAATAGTTTTAGTGCTAATAATAATAGTAATAAGCATAACAATAATAGTTATAAGGATAAAGACAAGAGTAATAGGGATAGTAATAATAGAATAAGTATAATAATAACAGTCATAGCGATAATAATAATAGTAATAAGGATAATAATAATAGTTATAGTGCTAGTAATAATAGTGATAAGGATAATAATAATAGTTATAGCGATAATAACAATAGTAATGAGGATAACAATAATAGTTATAGAGATAATAATACTAGTAATAAGGATAATAGTAACAGTTATAATGATAATAATAATAGTTTTAGTGCTAATAATAATAGTAATAAGCGTAACAATAATAGTTATAAGGATAAAGACAAGAGTAATAGGGATAGTAATAATAGAATAAGTATAATAGTAACAGTCATAGCGATAATAATAACAGTAGTAAGGATAATAATAATAGTTTTAGTGCTAATAATAATAGTTTTAGTGCTAATAATAATAGTAATAAGCATAACAATAATAGTTATAAGGATAAAGACAAGAGTAATAGGGATAGTAATAATAGAATAAGTATAATAATAACAGTCATAGCGATAATAATAATAGTAATAAGGATAATAATAATAGTTTTAGTGCTAATAATAATAGTAATAAGCATAACAATAATAGTTATAGCGATAATAATAATTGTAATAAGGATAATAATAATAGTTATAAGGATAATAATAATAGTTATAAGGATAAAGAGAAGAGTAATAGGGATAGTAATAATAAAATAAGGATAATAATAACAGTTATAGCAATAATAATAATAGTAATAAGGATAAACATAATAGTTATAGTGCTAGTAATAATAGTGATAAGGATAATAATAATAGTTATAGCGATAATAATAATAGTAATGAGGATAACAATAATAGTTATAGAGATAATAATACTAGTAATAAGGATAATAGTACCAGTTATAATGATAATAATAATAGTTTTAGTGCTAATAATAATAGTAATAAGCATAACAATAATAGTTATAAGGATAAAGACAAGAGTAATAGGGATAGTAATAATAGAATAAGTATAATAGTAACAGTCATAGCGATAATAATAACAGTAGTAAGGATAATAATAATAGTTTTAGTGCTAATAATAATAGTTTTAGTGCTAATAATAATAGTAATAAGCATAACAATAATAGTTATAAGGATAAAGACAAGAGTAATAGGGATAGTAATAATAGAATAAGGATAATAATAACAGTCATAACGATAATAATAATAGTTATAGCGATAATAATAATAGTAATAAGGACAATGATAATAGTTATAAGGATAGTAATAACAGTTATAAGGATAAGGAGAAGAGTAGTAGGGATAGTAATAATAGAATAAGGATAATAATAACAGTCATAGCGATAATAATAATAGTTATAGCGATAATAATAATAGTTATAAGGATAGAGACAAGAGTTATATGGATAGTAATAATAGAATAAGTATAATAATAACAGTCATAGCGATAATAATAATTGTAATAAGGATAATAATAATAGTTTAAGTGCTAATAATAATAGTTTTAGTGCTAATAATAATACTTTTAGTGCTAATAATAATAGTAATAAGCATAACAATAATAGTTATAGCGATAATAATAATTGTAATAAGGGAAATAATAATAATTATCAGGATAAAGACAAGAGTAATAGCGATAGTAATAATAGAATAAGAATAATAATAACAGTCATAGCGATAATAATAATAGTAATAAGGATAATAATAACAGTTATAGTGGTAATAATAATAGTAATAAGCATAATAATAATAGTTATAAGGATAAAGAGAAGAGTAATGGGGATAGTAATAATAGAATAAGGATAATAATAACAGTCATAGCGATAATAATAATAGTAGTAAGGATAATAATAACAGTTATAGCGATAATAATAATAGTAATAAGCATAATAATAATAGTTGTAAGGATAAAGACAAGAGTAATAGCGATATTAATAATACAATAAGGATAATAATAATAGTTATAGCGATAATAATAATAGTTATAAGGGTAAAGACAAGAGTAATAGGGATAGTAATAGTAGAATAAGGATAATAATAACAGTCATAGCGATAATAATAATAGTAGTAAGGATAATAATAATAGTTATAGCGATAATAATAATAGTAATAAGCATAATAATAAAAGTTATAAGGATAGAGACAAGAGTAATAGGGATAGTAATAGTAGAATAAGGATAATAATAACAGTCATAGCGATAATAATAATAGTAGTAAGGATAATAATAACAGTTATAGCGATAATAATAATAGTAATAATCATAATAATAATAGTAGTAAGGATAATATTAATAGTTATAGCGATAATAGTAATAGTAATAAGCATAATAATAAAAGTTATAAGGATAGAGACAAGAGTAATAGGGATAGTAATAGTAGAATAAGGATAATAATAACAGTCATAGCGATAATAATAATAGTAGTAAGGATAATAATAATAGTTATAGCGATAATAATAATAGTAATAAGCATAATAATAAAAGTTATAAGGATAGAGACAAGAGTAATAGGGATAGTAATAGTACAATAAGGATAATAATAACAGTCATAACGATAATAATAATAGTTATAGCGATAATAATAATAGTTATAAGGATAAAGACAAGAGTAATAGGGATAGTAATAATAGAATAAGGATAATAATAACAGTCATAGCGATAATAATAATAGTAATAAGGATAATAATAATAGTTATAAGGATAATAATAATAGTTATAAGGATAAAGAGAAGAGTAATAGGGATAGTAATAATAGAATAAGGATAATAATAACAGTCATAGCGATAATAATAATAGTAATAAGCATAATAATAATAGTTGTAAGGCTAAAGACAAGAGTAATAGGGATATTAATAATACAATAAGGATAATAATAACAGTCATAGCGATAATAATAACAGTAATAAGGATAATAATAATAGTTATAAGCATAATAATAATAGTTGTAAGGATAAAGACAAGAGTTATATGGATAGTAATAATAGAATAAGTATAATAATAACAGTCATAGCGATAATAATAATAATAGAAATAAGGATAATAACAATAGTTTTAGTGCTAATAATAATAGTAATAAGCATAACAATAATAGTTATAAGGATAAAGACAAGAGTAATAGGGATAGTAATAATAGAATAAATATAATAATAACAGTCATAGCGATAATAATAATAGTAATAAGGACAATAATAATAGTTATAAGGATAATAATAATAGTTATAAGGATAAAGAGAAGAGTGATAGGGATAGTAATAATAGAATAAGGATAATAATAACAGTTATAGCAATAATAATAATAGTAATAAGGATAATAATAATAGTTATAGCGATAATAATAATAGTAATAAGCATATTAATAATAGTTATAAGGATAGAGACAAGAGTAGTAATGATAGTAATAGTAGAATAAGGATAATAATAACAGTCATAGCGATAATAATAATAGTAATGAGGATAACAATAATAGTTATAGAGATAATAATACTAGTAATAAGGATAATAATAACAGTTATAATGATAATAATAATAGTTTTAGTGCTAATAATAATAGTAATAAGCATAACAATAATAGTTATAAGGATAAAGACAAGAGTAATAGGGATAGTAATAATAGAATAAGTATAATAGTAACAGTCATAGCGATAATAATAACAGTAGTAAGGATAATAATAATAGTTTTAGTGCTAATAATAATACTTTTAGTGCTAATAATAATAGTAATAAGCATAACAATAATAGTTATAGCGATAATAATAATTGTAATAAGGGAAATAATAATAATTATCAGGATAAAGACAAGAGTAATAGCGATAGTAATAATAGAATAAGAATAATAATAACAGTCATAGCGATAATAATAATAGTAATAAGGATAATAATAACAGTTATAGTGGTAATAATAATAGTAATAAGCATAATAATAATAGTTATAAGGATAGAGACAAGAGTTATATGGATAGTAATAATAGAATAAGTATAATAATAACAGTCATAGCGATAATAATAATTGTAATAAGGATAATAATAATAGTTTAAGTGCTAATAATAATAGTTTTAGTGCTAATAATAATACTTTTAGTGCTAATAATAATAGTAATAAGCATAACAATAATAGTTATAGCGATAATAATAATTGTAATAAGGGAAATAATAATAATTATCAGGATAAAGACAAGAGTAATAGCGATAGTAATAATAGAATAAGAATAATAATAACAGTCATAGCGATAATAATAATAGTAATAAGGATAATAATAACAGTTATAGTGGTAATAATAATAGTAATAAGCATAATAATAATAGTTATAAGGATAGAGACAAGAGTTATATGGATAGTAATAATAGAATAAGTATAATAATAACAGTCATAGCGATAATAATAATAGTAATAAGGATAATAATAATAGTTTTAGTGCTAATAATAATAGTAATAAGCATAACAATAATAGTTATAAGGATAAAGACAAGAGTAATAGGGATAGTAATAATAGAATAAGTATAATAATAACAGTCATAGCGATAATAATAATAGTAATAAGGATAATAATAATAGTTATAAGGATAATAATAATAGTTATAAGGATAAAGAGAAGAGTAATAGGGATAGTAATAATAGAATAAGGATAATAATAACAGTTATAGCAATAATAATAATAGTAATAAGGATAAACATAATAGTTATAGTGCTAGTAATAATAGTGATAAGGATAATAATAATAGTTATAGCGATAATAATAATAGTAATGAGGATAACAATAATAGTTATAGAGATAATAATACTAGTAATAAGGATAATAATAACAGTTATAATGATAATAATAATAGTTTTAGTGCTAATAATAATAGTAATAAGCATAACAATAATAGTTATAAGGATAAAGACAAGAGTAATGGGGATAGTAATAATAGAATAAGTATAATAGTAACAGTCATAGCGATAATAATAACAGTAGTAAGGATAATAATAATAGTTTTAGTGCTAATAATAATAGTAATAAGCATAACAATAATAGTTATAAGGATAAAGACAAGAGTAATAGGGATAGTAATAATAGAATAACGATAATAATAACAGTCATAGCGATAATAATAATAGTAGTAAGGATAATAATAACAGTTATAGCGATAATAATAATAGTAATAAGCATAATAATAATAGTTGTAAGGATAAAGACAAGAGTAATAGGGATATTAATAATACAATAAGGATAATAATAACAGTCATAGCGATAATAATAATAGTAATAAGGATAATAATAATAGTTTTAGTGCTAATAATAATAGTTTTAGTGCTAATAATAATAGTAATAAGCATAACAATAATAGTTATAGCGATAAAAATAATTGTAATAAGGGAAATAATAATAATTATCAGGATAAAGACAAGAGTAATAGGGATAGTAATAATAGAATAAGTATAATAATAACAGTCATAGCGATAATAATAATAGTAGTAAGGATAATAATAATAGTTTTAGTGCTAATAACAATAGTAATAAGCATAACAATAATAGTTATAAGGATAAAGACAAGAGTAATAGGGATAGTAATAATAGAATAAGTATAATAATAACAGTCATAGCGATAATAATAATAGTAATAAGGATAATAATAATAGTTATAGTGCGAATAATAATAGTAATAAGGATAAACATAACAGTTATAGTGCTAATAATACTAGTAATAAGGATAATAATAACAGTTATAGCGATAATAATAATAGTAATAAGGACAATGATAATAGTTATAAGGATAGTAATAACAGTTATAAGGATAAAGAGAAGAGTAATAGGGATAGTAATAATAGAATAAGGATAATAATAACAGTCATAGCGATAATAATAATAGTTATAGCGATAATAATAATAGTTATAAGGGTAATAATAATAGTAATAAGCATAATAATAATAGTTATAAGGATAGAGACAAGAGTTATATGGATAGTAATAATAGAATAAGTATAATAATAACAGTCATAGCGATAATAATAATAGTAATAAGGATAATAATAATAGTTATAAGGATAATAATAATAGTTATAAGGATAATAATAATAGTTATAAGGATAAAGAGAAGAGTAATAGGGATAGTAATAATAGAATAAGGATAATAATAACAGTTATAGCAATAATAATAATAGTAGTAAGGATAATAATAACAGTTATAGCGATAATAATAATAGTAATAAGGATAATAATAATAGTTATAAGGATAAAGAGAAGAGTAATGGGGATAGTAATAATAGAATAAGGATAATAATAACAGTCATAGCGATAATAATAATAGTAGTAAGGATAATAATAACAGTTATAGCGATAATAATAATAGTAATAAGCATAATAATAATAGTTGTAAGGATAAAGACAAGAGTAATAGGGATATTAATAATACAATAAGGATAATAATAATAGTTATAGCGATAATAATAATAGTTATAAGGGTAAAGACAAGAGTAATAGGGATAGTAATAGTAGAATAAGGATAATAATAACAGTCATAGCGATAATAATAATAGTAGTAAGGATAATAATAATAGTTATAGCGATAATAATAATAGTAATAAGCATAATAATAAAAGTTATAAGGATAGAGACAAGAGTAATAGGGATAGTAATAGTAGAATAAGGATAATAATAACAGTCATAGCGATACTAATAATAGTAGTAAGGATAATAATAACAGTTATAGCGATAATAATAATAGTAATAATCATAATAATAATAGTAGTAAGGATAATAATAATAGTTATAGCGATAATAGTAATAGTAATAAGCATAATAATAAAAGTTATAAGGATAGAGACAAGAGTAATAGGGATAGTAATAGTAGAATAAGGATAATAATAACAGTCATAGCGATAATAATAGTAATAAGGATAATAATAATAGTTATAGCCTTAATAATAATAGTTATAGCGATAATAATAATAGTAATAAGGATAAAGACAAGAGTAATAGGGATAGTAATAGTACAATAAGGATAATAATAACAGTCATAACGATAATAATAATAGTTATAGCGATAATAATAATAGTTATAAGGATAAAGACAAGAGTAATAGGGATAGTAATAATAGAATAAGGATAATAATAACAGTCATAGCGATAATAATAATAGTAATAAGGATAATAATAATAGTTATAAGGATAATAATAATAGTTATAAGGATAAAGAGAAGAGTAATAGGGATAGTAATAATAGAATAAGGATAATAATAACAGTCATAGCGATAATAATAATAGTAATAAGCATAATAATAATAGTTGTAAGGCTAAAGACAAGAGTAATAGGGATATTAATAATACAATAAGGGTAATAATAACAGTCATAGCGATAATAATAATAGTAATAAGGATAATAATAATAGTTTTAGTGCTAATAATAATAGTAATAAGCATAACAATAATAGTTATAAGGATAAAGACAAGAGTAATAGGGATAGTAATAATAGAATAAGTATAATAATAACAGTCATAGCGATAATAATAATAGTCATATGGATAATAATAATAGTTATAAGGATAATAATAATAGTTATAAGGATAAAGAGAAGAGTAATAGGGATAGTAATAATAGAATAAGGATAATAATAACAGTTATAGCAATAATAATAATAGTAATAAGGATAAACATAATAGTTATAGTGCTAGTAATAATAGTGATAAGGATAATAATAATAGTTATAGCGATAATAATAATAGTAATGAGGATTACAATAATAGTTATAAAGATAATAATACTAGTAATAAGGATAATAATAACAGTTATAATGATAATAATAATAGTAATAAGGGAAATAATAATAGTTATAAGGATAAAGACAAGAGTAATAGGGATAGTAATAATAGAATAAGTATAATAATAACAGTCATAGCGATAATAATAATAGTAATAAGGATAATAATAATAGTTATAGTGCGAATAATAATAGTAATAAGGATAAACATAACAGTTATAGTGCTAATAATACTAGTAATAAGGATAATAATAACAGTTATAGCGATAATAATAATAGTAATAAGGACAATGATAATAGTTATAAGGTTAGTAATAACAGTTATAAGGATAAAGAGAAGAGTAATAGGGATAGTAATAATAGAATAAGGATAATAATAACAGTCATAGCGATAATAATAATAGTTATAGCGATAATAATAATAGTTATAAGGGTAAAGACAAGACTAATAGGGATAGTAATAATAGAATAAGTATAATAATAACAGTCATAGCGATAATAATAATAGTAATAAGGATAACAATAACAGTTATAGTGGTAATAATAAGAGTAACAAGCATAATAATAATAGTTATAAGGATAGAGACAAGAGTTATATGGATAGTAATAATAGAATAAGTATAATAATAACAGTCATAGCGATAATAATAATAGTAATAAGGATAATAATAATAGTTTTAGTGCTAATAATAATAGTTTTAGTGCTAATAATAATAGTAATAAGCATAACAATAATAGTTATAAGGATAAAGACAAGAGTAATAGGGATAGTAATAATAGAATAAGTATAATAATAACAGTCATAGCGATAATAATAATAGTAATAAGGATAATAATAATAGTTATAGTGCTAGTAATAATAGTGATAAGGATAATAATAATAGTTATAGCGATAATAACAATAGTAATGAGGATAACAATAATAGTTATAGAGATAATAATACTAGTAATAAGGATAATAGTAACAGTTATAATGATAATAATAATAGTTTTAGTGCTAATAATAATAGTAATAAGCGTAACAATAATAGTTATAAGGATAAAGACAAGAGTAATAGGGATAGTAATAATAGAATAAGTATAATAGTAACAGTCATAGCGATAATAATAACAGTAGTAAGGATAATAATAATAGTTTTAGTGCTAATAATAATAGTTTTAGTGCTAATAATAATAGTAATAAGCATAACAATAATAGTTATAAGGATAAAGACAAGAGTAATAGGGATAGTAATAATAGAATAAGTATAATAATAACAGTCATAGCGATAATAATAATAGTAATAAGGATAATAATAATAGTTTTAGTGCTAATAATAATAGTAATAAGCATAACAATAATAGTTATAGCGATAATAATAATTGTAATAAGGATAATAATAATAGTTATAAGGATAATAATAATAGTTATAAGGATAAAGAGAAGAGTAATAGGGATAGTAATAATAAAATAAGGATAATAATAACAGTTATAGCAATAATAATAATAGTAATAAGGATAAACATAATAGTTATAGTGCTAGTAATAATAGTGATAAGGATAATAATAATAGTTATAGCGATAATAATAATAGTAATGAGGATAACAATAATAGTTATAGAGATAATAATACTAGTAATAAGGATAATAGTACCAGTTATAATGATAATAATAATAGTTTTAGTGCTAATAATAATAGTAATAAGCATAACAATAATAGTTATAAGGATAAAGACAAGAGTAATAGGGATAGTAATAATAGAATAAGTATAATAGTAACAGTCATAGCGATAATAATAACAGTAGTAAGGATAATAATAATAGTTTTAGTGCTAATAATAATAGTTTTAGTGCTAATAATAATAGTAATAAGCATAACAATAATAGTTATAAGGATAAAGACAAGAGTAATAGGGATAGTAATAATAGAATAAGGATAATAATAACAGTCATAACGATAATAATAATAGTTATAGCGATAATAATAATAGTAATAAGGACAATGATAATAGTTATAAGGATAGTAATAACAGTTATAAGGATAAGGAGAAGAGTAGTAGGGATAGTAATAATAGAATAAGGATAATAATAACAGTCATAGCGATAATAATAATAGTTATAGCGATAATAATAATAGTTATAAGGATAGAGACAAGAGTTATATGGATAGTAATAATAGAATAAGTATAATAATAACAGTCATAGCGATAATAATAATTGTAATAAGGATAATAATAATAGTTTAAGTGCTAATAATAATAGTTTTAGTGCTAATAATAATACTTTTAGTGCTAATAATAATAGTAATAAGCATAACAATAATAGTTATAGCGATAATAATAATTGTAATAAGGGAAATAATAATAATTATCAGGATAAAGACAAGAGTAATAGCGATAGTAATAATAGAATAAGAATAATAATAACAGTCATAGCGATAATAATAATAGTAATAAGGATAATAATAACAGTTATAGTGGTAATAATAATAGTAATAAGCATAATAATAATAGTTATAAGGATAAAGAGAAGAGTAATGGGGATAGTAATAATAGAATAAGGATAATAATAACAGTCATAGCGATAATAATAATAGTAGTAAGGATAATAATAACAGTTATAGCGATAATAATAATAGTAATAAGCATAATAATAATAGTTGTAAGGATAAAGACAAGAGTAATAGCGATATTAATAATACAATAAGGATAATAATAATAGTTATAGCGATAATAATAATAGTTATAAGGGTAAAGACAAGAGTAATAGGGATAGTAATAGTAGAATAAGGATAATAATAACAGTCATAGCGATAATAATAATAGTAGTAAGGATAATAATAATAGTTATAGCGATAATAATAATAGTAATAAGCATAATAATAAAAGTTATAAGGATAGAGACAAGAGTAATAGGGATAGTAATAGTAGAATAAGGATAATAATAACAGTCATAGCGATAATAATAATAGTAGTAAGGATAATAATAACAGTTATAGCGATAATAATAATAGTAATAATCATAATAATAATAGTAGTAAGGATAATATTAATAGTTATAGCGATAATAGTAATAGTAATAAGCATAATAATAAAAGTTATAAGGATAGAGACAAGAGTAATAGGGATAGTAATAGTAGAATAAGGATAATAATAACAGTCATAGCGATAATAATAGTAATAAGGATAATAATAATAGTTATAGCCTTAATAATAATAGTTATAGCGATAATAATAATAGTAATAAGGATAAAGACAAGAGTAATAGGGATAGTAATAGTACAATAAGGATAATAATAACAGTCATAACGATAATAATAATAGTTATAGCGATAATAATAATAGTTATAAGGATAAAGACAAGAGTAATAGGGATAGTAATAATAGAATAAGGATAATAATAACAGTCATAGCGATAATAATAATAGTAATAAGGATAATAATAATAGTTATAAGGATAATAATAATAGTTATAAGGATAAAGAGAAGAGTAATAGGGATAGTAATAATAGAATAAGGATAATAATAACAGTCATAGCGATAATAATAATAGTAATAAGCATAATAATAATAGTTGTAAGGCTAAAGACAAGAGTAATAGGGATATTAATAATACAATAAGGATAATAATAACAGTCATAGCGATAATAATAACAGTAATAAGGATAATAATAATAGTTATAAGCATAATAATAATAGTTGTAAGGATAAAGACAAGAGTTATATGGATAGTAATAATAGAATAAGTATAATAATAACAGTCATAGCGATAATAATAATAATAGAAATAAGGATAATAACAATAGTTTTAGTGCTAATAATAATAGTAATAAGCATAACAATAATAGTTATAAGGATAAAGACAAGAGTAATAGGGATAGTAATAATAGAATAAATATAATAATAACAGTCATAGCGATAATAATAATAGTAATAAGGACAATAATAATAGTTATAAGGATAATAATAATAGTTATAAGGATAAAGAGAAGAGTGATAGGGATAGTAATAATAGAATAAGGATAATAATAACAGTTATAGCAATAATAATAATAGTAATAAGGATAATAATAATAGTTATAGCGATAATAATAATAGTAATAAGCATATTAATAATAGTTATAAGGATAGAGACAAGAGTAGTAATGATAGTAATAGTAGAATAAGGATAATAATAACAGTCATAGCGATAATATTAATAGTTATAGCGATAATAATAATAGTAATAAGGATAATAATAATAGTTATAAGGATAAAGAGAAGAGTAATAGGGATAGTAATAATAGAATAAGGATAATAATAACAGTCATAGCGATAATAATAATAGTAATAAGGATAATAATAATAGTTATAAGGATAAAGAGAAGAGTAATAAGGATAGTAATAATAGAATAAGGATAATAATAACAGTCATAGCGATAATAATAATAGTAATAAGCATAATAATAATAGTTGTAAGGATAAAGACAAGAGTAATAGGGATATTAATAATACAATAAGGGTAATAATAACAGTCATAGCGATAATAATAATAGTAATAAGGATAATAATAATAGTTTTAGTGCTAATAATAATAGTAATAAGCATAACAATAATAGTTATAAGGATAAAGACAAGAGTAATAGGGATAGTAATAATAGAATAAGTATAATAGTAACAGTCATAGCGATAATAATAACAGTAGTAAGGATAATAATAATAGTTTTAGTGCTAATAATAATAGTAATAAGCATAACAATAATAGTTATAAGGATAAAGACAAGAGTAATAGGGATAGTAATAATAGAATAACGATAATAATAACAGTCATAGCGATAATAATAATAGTAGTAAGGATAATAATAATAGTTTTAGTGCTAATAACAATAGTAATAAGCATAACAATAATAGTTATAAGGATAAAGACAAGAGTAATAGGGATAGTAATAATAGAATAAGTATAATAATAACAGTCATAGCGATAATAATAATAGTAATGAGGATAACAATAATAGTTATAGAGATAATAATACTAGTAATAAGGATAATAATAACAGTTATAATGATAATAATAATAGTTTTAGTGCTAATAATAATAGTAATAAGCATAACAATAATAGTTATAAGGATAAAGACAAGAGTAATAGGGATAGTAATAATAGAATAAGTATAATAGTAACAGTCATAGCGATAATAATAACAGTAGTAAGGATAATAATAATAGTTTTAGTGCTAATAATAATACTTTTAGTGCTAATAATAATAGTAATAAGCATAACAATAATAGTTATAGCGATAATAATAATTGTAATAAGGGAAATAATAATAATTATCAGGATAAAGACAAGAGTAATAGCGATAGTAATAATAGAATAAGAATAATAATAACAGTCATAGCGATAATAATAATAGTAATAAGGATAATAATAACAGTTATAGTGGTAATAATAATAGTAATAAGCATAATAATAATAGTTATAAGGATAGAGACAAGAGTTATATGGATAGTAATAATAGAATAAGTATAATAATAACAGTCATAGCGATAATAATAATTGTAATAAGGATAATAATAATAGTTTAAGTGCTAATAATAATAGTTTTAGTGCTAATAATAATACTTTTAGTGCTAATAATAATAGTAATAAGCATAACAATAATAGTTATAGCGATAATAATAATTGTAATAAGGGAAATAATAATAATTATCAGGATAAAGACAAGAGTAATAGCGATAGTAATAATAGAATAAGAATAATAATAACAGTCATAGCGATAATAATAATAGTAATAAGGATAATAATAACAGTTATAGTGGTAATAATAATAGTAATAAGCATAATAATAATAGTTATAAGGATAGAGACAAGAGTTATATGGATAGTAATAATAGAATAAGTATAATAATAACAGTCATAGCGATAATAATAATAGTAATAAGGATAATAATAATAGTTTTAGTGCTAATAATAATAGTAATAAGCATAACAATAATAGTTATAAGGATAAAGACAAGAGTAATAGGGATAGTAATAATAGAATAAGTATAATAATAACAGTCATAGCGATAATAATAATAGTAATAAGGATAATAATAATAGTTATAAGGATAATAATAATAGTTATAAGGATAAAGAGAAGAGTAATAGGGATAGTAATAATAGAATAAGGATAATAATAACAGTTATAGCAATAATAATAATAGTAATAAGGATAAACATAATAGTTATAGTGCTAGTAATAATAGTGATAAGGATAATAATAATAGTTATAGCGATAATAATAATAGTAATGAGGATAACAATAATAGTTATAGAGATAATAATACTAGTAATAAGGATAATAATAACAGTTATAATGATAATAATAATAGTTTTAGTGCTAATAATAATAGTAATAAGCATAACAATAATAGTTATAAGGATAAAGACAAGAGTAATGGGGATAGTAATAATAGAATAAGTATAATAGTAACAGTCATAGCGATAATAATAACAGTAGTAAGGATAATAATAATAGTTTTAGTGCTAATAATAATAGTAATAAGCATAACAATAATAGTTATAAGGATAAAGACAAGAGTAATAGGGATAGTAATAATAGAATAACGATAATAATAACAGTCATAGCGATAATAATAATAGTAGTAAGGATAATAATAACAGTTATAGCGATAATAATAATAGTAATAAGCATAATAATAATAGTTGTAAGGATAAAGACAAGAGTAATAGGGATATTAATAATACAATAAGGATAATAATAACAGTCATAGCGATAATAATAATAGTAATAAGGATAATAATAATAGTTTTAGTGCTAATAATAATAGTTTTAGTGCTAATAATAATAGTAATAAGCATAACAATAATAGTTATAGCGATAATAATAATTGTAATAAGGGAAATAATAATAATTATCAGGATAAAGACAAGAGTAATAGGGATAGTAATAATAGAATAAGTATAATAATAACAGTCATAGCGATAATAATAATAGTAGTAAGGATAATAATAATAGTTTTAGTGCTAATAACAATAGTAATAAGCATAACAATAATAGTTATAAGGATAAAGACAAGAGTAGTAGGGATAGTAATAATAGAATAAGTATAATAATAACAGTCATAGCGATAATAATAATAGTAATAAGGATAATAATAATAGTTATAGTGCGAATAATAATAGTAATAAGGATAAACATAACAGTTATAGTGCTAATAATACTAGTAATAAGGATAATAATAACAGTTATAGCGATAATAATAATAGTAATAAGGACAATGATAATAGTTATAAGGATAGTAATAACAGTTATAAGGATAAAGAGAAGAGTAATAGGGATAGTAATAATAGAATAAGGATAATAATAACAGTCATAGCGATAATAATAATAGTTATAGCGATAATAATAATAGTTATAAGGGTAATAATAATAGTAATAAGCATAATAATAATAGTTATAAGGATAGAGACAAGAGTTATAGGGATAGTAATAATAGAATAAGTATAATAATAACAGTCATAGCGATAATAATAATAGTAATAAGGATAATAATAATAGTTATAAGGATAATAATAATAGTTATAAGGATAATAATAATAGTTATAAGGATAAAGAGAAGAGTAATAGGGATAGTAATAATAGAATAAGGATAATAATAATAGTTATAAGGATAAAGAGAAGAGTAATGGGGATAGTAATAATAGAATAAGGATAATAATAACAGTCATAGCGATAATAATAATAGTAGTAAGGATAATAATAACAGTTATAGCGATAATAATAATAGTAATAAGCATAATAATAATAGTTGTAAGGATAAAGACAAGAGTAATAGGGATATTAATAATACAATAAGGATAATAATAATAGTTATAGCGATAATAATAATAGTTATAAGGGTAAAGACAAGAGTAATAGGGATAGTAATAGTAGAATAAGGATAATAATAACAGTCATAGCGATAATAATAATAGTAGTAAGGATAATAATAATAGTTATAGCGATAATAATAATAGTAATAAGCATAATAATAAAAGTTATAAGGATAGAGACAAGAGTAATAGGGATAGTAATAGTAGAATAAGGATAATAATAACAGTCATAGCGATACTAATAATAGTAGTAAGGATAATAATAACAGTTATAGCGATAATAATAATAGTAATAATCATAATAATAATAGTAGTAAGGATAATAATAATAGTTATAGCGATAATAGTAATAGAAATAAGCATAATAATAAAAGTTATAAGGATAGAGACAAGAGTAATAGGGATAGTAATAGTAGAATAAGGATAATAATAACAGTCATAGCGATAATAATAGTAATAAGGATAATAATAATAGTTATAGCCTTAATAATAATAGTTATAGCGATAATAATAATAGTAATAAGGATAAAGACAAGAGTAATAGGGATAGTAATAGTACAATAAGGATAATAATAACAGTCATAACGATAATAATAATAGTTATAGCGATAATAATAATAGTTATAAGGATAAAGACAAGAGTAATAGGGATAGTAATAATAGAATAAGGATAATAATAACAGTCATAGCGATAATAATAATAGTAATAAGGATAATAATAATAGTTATAAGGATAATAATAATAGTTATAAGGATAAAGAGAAGAGTAATAGGGATAGTAATAATAGAATAAGGATAATAATAACAGTCATAGCGATAATAATAATAGTAATAAGCATAATAATAATAGTTGTAAGGCTAAAGACAAGAGTAATAGGGATATTAATAATACAATAAGGGTAATAATAACAGTCATAGCGATAATAATAATAGTAATAAGGATAATAATAATAGTTTTAGTGCTAATAATAATAGTAATAAGCATAACAATAATAGTTATAAGGATAAAGACAAGAGTAATAGGGATAGTAATAATAGAATAAGTATAATAATAACAGTCATAGCGATAATAATAATAGTAATATGGATAATAATAATAGTTATAAGGATAATAATAATAGTTATAAGGATAAAGAGAAGAGTAATAGGGATAGTAATAATAGAATAAGGATAATAATAACAGTTATAGGAATAATAATAATAGTAATAAGGATAAACATAATAGTTATAGTGCTAGTAATAATAGTGATAAGGATAATAATAATAGTTATAGCGATAATAATAATAGTAATGAGGATTACAATAATAGTTATAGAGATAATAATACTAGTAATAAGGATAATAATAACAGTTATAATGATAATAATAATAGTAATAAGGGAAATAATAATAGTTATAAGGATAAAGACAAGAGTAATAGGGATAGTAATAATAGAATAAGTATAATAATAACAGTCATAGCGATAATAATAATAGTAATAAGGATAATAATAATAGTTATAGTGCGAATAATAATAGTAATAAGGATAAACATAACAGTTATAGTGCTAATAATACTAGTAATAAGGATAATAATAACAGTTATAGCGATAATAATAATAGTAATAAGGACAATGATAATAGTTATAAGGTTAGTAATAACAGTTATAAGGATAAAGAGAAGAGTAATAGGGATAGTAATAATAGAATAAGGATAATAATAACAGTCATAGCGATAATAATAATAGTTATAGCGATAATAATAATAGTTATAAGGGTAAAGACAAGACTAATAGGGATAGTAATAATAGAATAAGTATAATAATAACAGTCATAGCGATAATAATAATAGTAATAAGGATAACAATAACAGTTATAGTGGTAATAATAAGAGTAACAAGCATAATAATAATAGTTATAAGGATAGAGACAAGAGTTATATGGATAGTAATAATAGAATAAGTATAATAATAACAGTCATAGCGATAATAATAATAGTAATAAGGATAATAATAATAGTTTTAGTGCTAATAATAATAGTTTTAGTGCTAATAATAATAGTAATAAGCATAACAATAATAGTTATAAGGATAAAGACAAGAGTAATAGGGATAGTAATAATAGAATAAGTATAATAATAACAGTCATAGCGATAATAATAATAGTAATAAGGATAATAATAATAGTTTTAGTGCTAATAATAATAGTTTTAGTGCTAATAATAATAGTAATAAGCATAACAATAATAGTTATAAGGATAAAGACAAGAGTAATAGGGATAGTAATAATAGAATAAGTATAATAATAACAGTCATAGCGATAATAATAATAGTAATAAGGATAATAATAATAGTTATAGTGCTAGTAATAATAGTGATAAGGATAATAATAATAGTTATAGCGATAATAACAATAGTAATGAGGATAACAATAATAGTTATAGAGATAATAATACTAGTAATAAGGATAATAGTAACAGTTATAATGATAATAATAATAGTTTTAGTGCTAATAATAATAGTAATAAGCGTAACAATAATAGTTATAAGGATAAAGACAAGAGTAATAGGGATAGTAATAATAGAATAAGTATAATAGTAACAGTCATAGCGATAATAATAACAGTAGTAAGGATAATAATAATAGTTTTAGTGCTAATAATAATAGTTTTAGTGCTAATAATAATAGTAATAAGCATAACAATAATAGTTATAAGGATAAAGACAAGAGTAATAGGGATAGTAATAATAGAATAAGTATAATAATAACAGTCATAGCGATAATAATAATAGTAATAAGGATAATAATAATAGTTTTAGTGCTAATAATAATAGTAATAAGCATAACAATAATAGTTATAGCGATAATAATAATTGTAATAAGGATAATAATAATAGTTATAAGGATAATAATAATAGTTATAAGGATAAAGAGAAGAGTAATAGGGATAGTAATAATAAAATAAGGATAATAATAACAGTTATAGCAATAATAATAATAGTAATAAGGATAAACATAATAGTTATAGTGCTAGTAATAATAGTGATAAGGATAATAATAATAGTTATAGCGATAATAATAATAGTAATGAGGATAACAATAATAGTTATAGAGATAATAATACTAGTAATAAGGATAATAGTACCAGTTATAATGATAATAATAATAGTTTTAGTGCTAATAATAATAGTAATAAGCATAACAATAATAGTTATAAGGATAAAGACAAGAGTAATAGGGATAGTAATAATAGAATAAGTATAATAGTAACAGTCATAGCGATAATAATAACAGTAGTAAGGATAATAATAATAGTTTTAGTGCTAATAATAATAGTTTTAGTGCTAATAATAATAGTAATAAGCATAATAATAATAGTTATAAGGATAAAGACAAGAGTAATAGGGATAGTAATAATAGAATAAGTATAATAATAACAGTCATAGCGATAATAATAATAGTAATAAGGATAATAATAATAGTTATAGTGCGAATAATAATAGTAATAAGGATAAACATAACAGTTATAGTGCTAATAATACTAGTAATAAGGATAATAATAACAGTTATAGCGATAATAATAATAGTAATAAGGACAATGATAATAGTTATAAGGTTAGTAATAACAGTTATAAGGATAAAGAGAAGAGTAATAGGGATAGTAATAATAGAATAAGGATAATAATAACAGTCATAGCGATAATAATAATAGTTATAGCGATAATAATAATAGTTATAAGGGTAAAGACAAGACTAATAGGGATAGTAATAATAGAATAAGTATAATAATAACAGTCATAGCGATAATAATAATAGTAATAAGGATAACAATAACAGTTATAGTGGTAATAATAAGAGTAACAAGCATAATAATAATAGTTATAAGGATAGAGACAAGAGTTATATGGATAGTAATAATAGAATAAGTATAATAATAACAGTCATAGCGATAATAATAATAGTAATAAGGATAATAATAATAGTTTTAGTGCTAATAATAATAGTTTTAGTGCTAATAATAATAGTAATAAGCATAACAATAATAGTTATAAGGATAAAGACAAGAGTAATAGGGATAGTAATAATAGAATAAGTATAATAATAACAGTCATAGCGATAATAATAATAGTAATAAGGATAATAATAATAGTTTTAGTGCTAATAATAATAGTTTTAGTGCTAATAATAATAGTAATAAGCATAACAATAATAGTTATAAGGATAAAGACAAGAGTAATAGGGATAGTAATAATAGAATAAGTATAATAATAACAGTCATAGCGATAATAATAATAGTAATAAGGATAATAATAATAGTTATAGTGCTAGTAATAATAGTGATAAGGATAATAATAATAGTTATAGCGATAATAACAATAGTAATGAGGATAACAATAATAGTTATAGAGATAATAATACTAGTAATAAGGATAATAGTAACAGTTATAATGATAATAATAATAGTTTTAGTGCTAATAATAATAGTAATAAGCGTAACAATAATAGTTATAAGGATAAAGACAAGAGTAATAGGGATAGTAATAATAGAATAAGTATAATAGTAACAGTCATAGCGATAATAATAACAGTAGTAAGGATAATAATAATAGTTTTAGTGCTAATAATAATAGTAATAAGCATAACAATAATAGTTATAAGGATAAAGACAAGAGTAATAGGGATAGTAATAATAGAATAAGTATAATAATAACAGTCATAGCGATAATAATAATAGTAATAAGGATAATAATAATAGTTTTAGTGCTAATAATAATAGTAATAAGCATAACAATAATAGTTATAGCGATAATAATAATTGTAATAAGGATAATAATAATAGTTATAAGGATAATAATAATAGTTATAAGGATAAAGAGAAGAGTAATAGGGATAGTAATAATAAAATAAGGATAATAATAACAGTTATAGCAATAATAATAATAGTAATAAGGATAAACATAATAGTTATAGTGCTAGTAATAATAGTGATAAGGATAATAATAATAGTTATAGCGATAATAATAATAGTAATGAGGATAACAATAATAGTTATAGAGATAATAATACTAGTAATAAGGATAATAGTACCAGTTATAATGATAATAATAATAGTTTTAGTGCTAATAATAATAGTAATAAGCATAACAATAATAGTTATAAGGATAAAGACAAGAGTAATAGGGATAGTAATAATAGAATAAGTATAATAGTAACAGTCATAGCGATAATAATAACAGTAGTAAGGATAATAATAATAGTTTTAGTGCTAATAATAATAGTTTTAGTGCTAATAATAATAGTAATAAGCATAATAATAATAGTTATAAGGATAAAGACAAGAGTAATAGGGATAGTAATAATAGAATAAGTATAATAATAACAGTCATAGCGATAATAATAATAGTAATAAGGATAATAATAATAGTTATAGTGCGAATAATAATAGTAATAAGGATAAACATAACAGTTATAGTGCTAATAATACTAGTAATAAGGATAATAATAACAGTTATAGCGATAATAATAATAGTAATAAGGACAATGATAATAGTTATAAGGTTAGTAATAACAGTTATAAGGATAAAGAGAAGAGTAATAGGGATAGTAATAATAGAATAAGGATAATAATAACAGTCATAGCGATAATAATAATAGTTATAGCGATAATAATAATAGTTATAAGGGTAAAGACAAGACTAATAGGGATAGTAATAATAGAATAAGTATAATAATAACAGTCATAGCGATAATAATAATAGTAATAAGGATAACAATAACAGTTATAGTGGTAATAATAAGAGTAACAAGCATAATAATAATAGTTATAAGGATAGAGACAAGAGTTATATGGATAGTAATAATAGAATAAGTATAATAATAACAGTCATAGCGATAATAATAATAGTAATAAGGATAATAATAATAGTTTTAGTGCTAATAATAATAGTTTTAGTGCTAATAATAATAGTAATAAGCATAACAATAATAGTTATAAGGATAAAGACAAGAGTAATAGGGATAGTAATAATAGAATAAGTATAATAATAACAGTCATAGCGATAATAATAATAGTAATAAGGATAATAATAATAGTTTTAGTGCTAATAATAATAGTAATAAGCATAACAATAATAGTTATAAGGATAAAGACAAGAGTAATAGGGATAGTAATAATAGAATAAGTATAATAATAACAGTCATAGCGATAATAATAATAGTAATAAGGATAATAATAATAGTTATAGTGCTAGTAATAATAGTGATAAGGATAATAATAATAGTTATAGCGATAATAACAATAGTAATGAGGATAACAATAATAGTTATAGAGATAATAATACTAGTAATAAGGATAATAGTAACAGTTATAATGATAATAATAATAGTTTTAGTGCTAATAATAATAGTAATAAGCGTAACAATAATAGTTATAAGGATAAAGACAAGAGTAATAGGGATAGTAATAATAGAATAAGTATAATAGTAACAGTCATAGCGATAATAATAACAGTAGTAAGGATAATAATAATAGTTTTAGTGCTAATAATAATAGTTTTAGTGCTAATAATAATAGTAATAAGCATAACAATAATAGTTATAAGGATAAAGACAAGAGTAATAGGGATAGTAATAATAGAATAAGTATATTAATAACAGTCATAGCGATAATAATAATAGTAATAAGGATAATAATAATAGTTTTAGTGCTAATAATAATAGTAATAAGCATAACAATAATAGTTATAGCGATAATAATAATTGTAATAAGGATAATAATAATAGTTATAAGGATAATAATAATAGTTATAAGGATAAAGAGAAGAGTAATAGGGATAGTAATAATAAAATAAGGATAATAATAACAGTTATAGCAATAATAATAATAGTAATAAGGATAAACATAATAGTTATAGTGCTAGTAATAATAGTGATAAGGATAATAATAACAGTTATAGCGATAATAATAATAGTAATGAGGATAACAATAATAGTTATAGAGATAATAATACTAGTAATAAGGATAATAGTACCAGTTATAATGATAATAATAATAGTTTTAGTGCTAATAATAATAGTAATAAGCATAACAATAATAGTTATAAGGATAAAGACAAGAGTAATAGGGATAGTAATAATAGAATAAGTATAATAGTAACAGTCATAGCGATAATAATAACAGTAGTAAGGATAATAATAATAGTTTTAGTGCTAATAATAATAGTTTTAGTGCTAATAATAATAGTAATAAGCATAACAATAATAGTTATAAGGATAAAGACAAGAGTAATAGGGATAGTAATAATAGAATAAGGATAATAATAACAGTCATAACGATAATAATAATAGTTATAGCGATAATAATAATAGTTATAAGGATAAAGACAAGAGTAATAGGGATAGTAATAATAGAATAAGGATAATAATAACAGTCATAGCGATAATAATAATAGTAGTAAGGATAATAATAACAGTTATAGCGATAATAATAATAGTAATAAGCATAATAATAATAGTTGTAAGGATAAAGACAAGAGTAATAGGGATATTAATAATACAATAAGGATAATAATAACAGTCATAGCGATAATAATAATAGTAATAAGGATAATAATAATAGTTTTAGTGCTAATAATAATAGTTTTAGTGCTAATAATAATAGTAATAAGCATAACAATAATAGTTATAGCGATAATAATAATTGTAATAAGGGAAATAATAATAATTATCAGGATAAAGTCAAGAGTAATAGGGATAGTAATAATAGAATAAGTATAATAATAACAGTCATAGCGATAATAATAATAGTTATAGCGATAATAATAATAGTTATAAGGGTAAAGACAAGACTAATAGGGATAGTAATAATAGAATAAGTATAATAATAACAGTCATAGCGATAATAATAATAGTAATAAGGATAATAATAACAGTTATAGTGGTAATAATAATAGTTATAAGGGTAATAATAATAGTAATAAGCATAATAATAATAGTTATAAGGATAGAGACAAGAGTTATATGGATAGTAATAATAGAATAAGTATAATAATAACAGTCATAGCGATAATAATAATAGTAATAAGGATAATAATAATAGTTATAAGGATAATAATAATAGTTATAAGGATAATAATAATAGTTATAAGGATAAAGAGAAGAGTAATAGGGATAGTAATAATAGAATAAGGATAATAATAACAGTTATAGCAATAATAATAATAGTAGTAAGGATAATAATAACAGTTATAGCGATAATAATAATAGTAATAAGGATAATAATAATAGTTATAAGGATAAACAGAAGAGTAATGTGGATAGTAATAATAGAATAAGGATAATAATAACAGTCATAGCGATAATAATAATAGTAGTAAGGATAATAATAACAGTTATAGCGATAATAATAATAGTAATAAGCATAATAATAATAGTTGTAAGGATAAAGACAAGAGTAATAGGGATATTAATAATAGAATAAGGATAATAATAACAGTCATAACGATAATAATAATAGTTATAGCGATAATAATAATAGTTATAAGGATAAAGACAAGAGTAATAGGGATAGTAATAATAGAATAAGGATAATAATAACAGTCATAGCGATAATAATGATAGTAGTAAGGATAATAATAACAGTTATAGCGATAATAATAATAGTAATAAGCATAATAATAATAGTTGTAAGGATAAAGACAAGAGTAATAGGGATATTAATAATACAATAAGGATAATAATAACAGTCATAGCGATAATAATAATAGTAATAAGGATAATAATAATAGTTTTAGTGCTAATAATAATAGTTTTAGTGCTAATAATAATAGTAATAAGCATAACAATAATAGTTATAGCGATAATAATAATTGTAATAAGGGAAATAATAATAATTATCAGGATAAAGTCAAGAGTAATAGGGATAGTAATAATAGAATAAGTATAATAATAACAGTCATAGCGATAATAATAATAGTAATAAGGATAATAATAATAGTTATAAGGATAATAATAATAGTTATAAGGATAAAGAGAAGAGTAATAGGGATAGTAATAATAGAATAAGGATAATAATAACAGTCATAGCGATAATAATAATAGTAGTAAGGATAATAATAATAGTTTTAGTGCTAATAACAATAATAATAAGCATAACAATAATAGTTATAAGGATAAAGACAAGAGTATTAGGGATAGTAATAATAGAATAAGTATAATAATAACAGTCATAGCGATAATAATAATAGTAATAAGGATAATAATAATAGTTATAGTGCGAATAATAATAGTAATAAGGATAAACATAACAGTTATAGTGCTAATAATACTAGTAATAAGGCTAATAATAACAGTTATAGCGATAATAATAATAGTAATAAGGACAATGATAATAGTTATAAGGATAGTAATAACAGTTATAAGGATAAAGAGAAGAGTAATAGGGATAGTAATAATAGAATAAGGATAATAATAACAGTCATAGCGATAATAATAATAGTTATAGCGATAATAATAATAGTTATAAGGGTAAAGACAAGACTAATAGGGATAGTAATAATAGAATAAGTATAATAATAACAGTCATAGCGATAATAATAATAGTAATAAGGATAATAATAACAGTTATAGTGGTAATAATAATAGTTATAAGGGTAATAATAATAGTAATAAGCATAATAATAATAGTTATAAGGATAAAGACAAGAGTAATAGGGATAGTAATAATAGAATAAGGATAATAATAACAGTCATAGCGATAATAATGATAGTAGTAAGGATAATAATAACAGTTATAGCGATAATAATAATAGTAATAAGCGTAATAATAATAGTTGTAAGGATAAAGACAAGAGTAATAGGGATATTAATAATACAATAAGGATAATAATAACAGTCATAGCGATAATAATAATAGTAATAAGGATAATAATAATAGTTTTAGTGCTAATAATAATAGTTTTAGTGCTAATAATAATAGTAATAAGCATAACAATAATAGTTATAGCGATAATAATAATTGTAATAAGGGAAATAATAATAATTATCAGGATAAAGTCAAGAGTAATAGGGATAGTAATAATAGAATAAGTATAATAATAACAGTCATAGCGATAATAATAATAGTAATAAGGATAATAATAATAGTTATAAGGATAATAATAATAGTTATAAGGATAAAGAGAAGAGTAATAGGGATAGTAATAATAGAATAAGGATAATAATAACAGTCATAGCGATAATAATAATAGTAGTAAGGATAATAATAATAGTTTTAGTGCTAATAACAATAATAATAAGCATAACAATAATAGTTATAAGGATAAAGACAAGAGTATTAGGGATAGTAATAATAGAATAAGTATAATAATAACAGTCATAGCGATAATAATAATAGTTATAGTGCGAATAATAATAGTAATAAGGATAAACATAACAGTTATAGTGCTAATAATACTAGTAATAAGGATAATAATAACAGTTATAGCGATAATAATAATAGTAATAAGGACAATGATAATAGTTATAAGGATAGTAATAACAGTTATAAGGATAAAGAGAAGAGTAATAGGGATAGTAATAATAGAATAAGGATAATAATAACAGTTATAGCAATAATAATAATAGTAGTAAGGATAATAATAACAGTTATAGCGATAATAATAATAGTAATAAGCATAATAATAATAGTTATAAGGATAGAGACAGGAGTAATAGGGATAGTAATAATAGAATAAGGATAATAATAACAGTCATAGCGATGATAATAATAGTAGTAAGGATAATAATAATAGATATAGCGATAATAATAATAGCAATAAGGATAATAATAATAGTTAAAGTGCTAATAATAATAGTAATAAGCATAATAATAATAGTTATAGGGATAGAGACAGGAGAAATAGGGATAGTAATAGTAGAATAAGGATAATAATAACAGTCATAGCGATAATAATAGTAATAAGGATAATAATAATAGTTATAGCGATAATAATAATAGTAATAAGGGAAATAATAATAGAATAAGGATAATGATAACAGTCATAGCGATAATAATAATAGTTATAGCGATAATAATAATAGTAATAAGGATAATAATAATAGTTATAAGGATAGAGACAAGAGTAATAGGGATAGTAATAGTAGAGTAAGGATAATAATAACAGTCATAGCGATAATAATAGTAATAAGGATAATAATAACAGTTATAGCAATAATAGTAATAGTAATAAGGATAAACATAATAGTAATAGTGCTAGTAATAATAGTGATAAGGATAATAATAATAGTTATAGCGATAATAATAATAGTAATGAGGATTACAATAATAGTTATAGAGATAATAATACTAGTAATAAGGATAATAATAACAGTTATAATGATAATAATAATAGTAATAAGGGAAATAATAATAGTTATAAGGATAAAGATAAGAGTAATAGGGATAGTAATAATAGAATAAGTATAATAATAACAGTCATAGCGATAATAATAATAGTAATAAGGATAATAATAATAGTTATAGCGATAATAATAGTAGTTATAAGGGTAAAGACAAGACTAATAGGGATAGTAATAATAGAATAAGTATAATAATAACAGTCATAGCGATAATAATAATAGTAATAAGGATAATAATAACAGTTATAGTGGTAATAATAATAGTAATAAGCATAATAATAATAGTTATAAGGATAGAGACAAGAGTTATATGGATAGTAATAATAGAATAAGGATAATAATAACAGTCATAGCGATAATAATAATAGTAGTAAGGATAATAATAATAGTTTTAGTGCTAATAACAATAATAATAAGCATAACAATAATAGTTATAAGGATAAAGACAAGAGTATTAGGGATAGTAATAATAGAATAAGTATAATAATAACAGTCATAGCGATAATAATAATAGTAATAAGGATAATAATAATAGTTATAGTGCGAATAATAATAGTAATAAGGATAAACATAACAGTTATAGTGTTAATAATACTAGTAATAAGGATAATAATAACAGTTATAGCGATAATAATAATAGTAATAAGGACAATGATAATAGTTATAAGGATAGTAATAACAGTTATAAGGATAAAGAGAAGAGTAATAGGGATAGTAATAATAGAATAAGGATAATAATAACAGTCATAGCGATAATAATAATAGTTATAGCGATAATAATAATAGTTATAAGGGTAAAGACAAGACTAATAGGGATAGTAATAATAGAATAAGTATAATAATAACAGTCATAGCGATAATAATAATAGTAATAAGGATAATAATAACAGTTATAGTGGTAATAATAATAGTTATAAGGGTAATAATAATAGTAATAAGCATAATAATAATAGTTATAAGGATAGAGACAAGAGTTATATGGATAGTAATAATAGAATAAGTATAATAATAACAGTCATAGCGATAATAATAATAGTAATAAGGATAATAATAATAGTTATAAGGATAATAATAATAGTTATAAGGATAAAGAGAAGAGTAATAGGGATAGTAATAATAGAATAAGGATAATAATAACAGTTATAGCAATAATAATAATAGTAGTAAGGATAATAATAACAGTTATAGCGATAATAATAATAGTAATAAGGATAATAATAATAGTTATAAGGATAAAGAGAAGAGTAATGGGCATAGTAATAATAGAATAAGGATAATAATAACAGTCATAGCGATAATAATAATAGTAGTAAGGATAATAATAACAGTTATAGCGATAATAATAATAGTAATAAGCATAATAATAATAGTTGTAAGGATAAAGACAAGAGTAATAGGGATATTAATAATACAATAAGTATAATAATAACAGTCATAGCGATAATAATAATAGTTATAGCGATAATAATAATAGTTATAAGGGTAAAGACAAGAGTAATAGGGATAGTAATAGTAGAATAAGGATAATAATAACAGTCATAGCGATAATAATAATAGTAGTAAGGATAATAATAATAGTTAAAGTGCTAATAATAATAGTAATAAGCATAATAATAATAGTTATAAGGATAGAGACAGGAGTAATAGGGATAGTAATAATAGAATAAGGATAATAATAACAGTCATAGCGATGATAATAATAGTAGTAAGGATAATAATAATAGATATAGCGATAATAATAATAGCAATAAGGATAATAATAATAGTTAAAGTGCTAATAATAATAGTAATAAGCATAATAATAATAGTTATAGGGATAGAGACAGGAGAAATAGGGATAGTAATAGTAGAATAAGGATAATAATAACAGTCATAGCGATAATAATAGTAATAAGGATAATAATAATAGTTATAGCGATAATAATAATAGTAATAAGGGAAATAATAATAGAATAAGGATAATGATAACAGTCATAGCGATAATAATAATAGTTATAGCGATAATAATAATAGTAATAAGGATAATAATAATAGTTGTAAGGATAAAGACAAGAGTAATAGGGATATTAATAATACAATAAGGATAATAATAACAGTCATAGCGATAATAATAATAGTAATAAGGATAATAATAATAGTTATAAGGATAATAATAATTGTTATAAGGATAAAGAGAAGAGTAATAGGGATAGTAATAATAGAATAAGGATAATAATAACAGTCATAGCGATAATAATAATAGTAGTAAGGATAATAATAATAGTTTTAGTGCTAATAACAATAATAATAAGCATAACAATAATAGTTATAAGGATAAAGACAAGAGTATTAGGGATAGTAATAATAGAATAAGTATAATAATAACAGTCATAGCGATAATAATAATAGTAATAAGGATAATAATAATAGTTATAGTGCGAATAATAATAGTAATAAGGATAAACATAACAGTTATAGTGTTAATAATACTAGTAATAAGGATAATAATAACAGTTATAGCGATAATAATAATAGTAATAAGGACAATGATAATAGTTATAAGGATAGTAATAACAGTTATAAGGATAAAGAGAAGAGTAATAGGGATAGTAATAATAGAATAAGGATAATAATAACAGTCATAGCGATAATAATAATAGTTATAGCGATAATAATAATAGTTATAAGGGTAAAGACAAGACTAATAGGGATAGTAATAATAGAATAAGTATAATAATAACAGTCATAGCGATAATAATAATAGTAATAAGGATAATAATAACAGTTATAGTGGTAATAATAATAGTTATAAGGGTAATAATAACAGTAATAAGCATAACAATAATAGTTATAAGGATAAAGACAAGAGTAATAGGGATAGTAATAATAGAATAAGTATAATAATAACAGTCATAGCGATAATAATAATAGTAATAAGGATAATAATAATAGTTATAAGGATAATAGTTATAGTTATAAGGATAAAGAGAAGAGTAATAGGGATAGTAATAATAGAATAAGGATAATAATAACAGTTATAGCAATAATAATAATAGTAATAAGGATAAACATAATAGTTATAGTGCTAGTAATAATAGTGATAAGGATAATAATAATAGTTATAGCGATAATAATAATAGTAATGAGGATAACAATAATAGTTATAGAGATAATAATACTAGTAATAAGGATAATAATAACAGTTATAATGATAATAATAATAGTTTTAGTGCTAATAATAATAGTAATACGCATAACAATAATAGTTATAAGGATAAAGACAAGAGTAATAGGGATATTAATAATACAATAAGGATAATAATAACAGTCAAAGCGATAATAATAATAGTTATAGCGATAATAATAATAGTTATAAGGGTAAAGACAAGAGTAATAGGGATAGTAATAATAGAATAAGTATAATAATAACAGTCATAGCGATAATAATAATAGTAATAAGGATAATAATAATAGTTATAAGGATAATAATAATAGTTATAAGGATAAAGAGAAGAGTAATAGGGATAGTAATAATAGAATAAGGATAATAATAACAGTTATAGCAATAATAATAATAGTAATAAGGATAAACATAATAGTTATAGTGCTAGTAATAATAGTGATAAGGATAATAATAATAGTTATAGCGATAATAATAATAGTAATGAGGATAACAATAATAGTTATAGAGATAATAATACTAGTAATAAGGATAATAATAACAGTTATAATGATAATAATAATCGTTTTAGTGCTAATAATAATAGTAATAAGCATAACAATAATAGTTATAAGGATAAAGACAAGAGTAATGGGGATAGTAATAATAGAATAAGTATAATAGTAACAGTCATAGCGATAATAATAACAGTAGTAAGGATAATAATAATAGTTTTAGTGCTAATAATAATAGTAATAAGCATAACAATAATAGTTATAAGGATAAAGACAAGAGTAATAGGGATAGTAATAATAGAATAACGATAATAATAACAGTCATAGCGATAATAATAATAGTAGTAAGGATAATAATAACAGTTATAGCGATAATAATAATAGTAATAAGCATAATAATAATAGTTGTAAGGATAAAGACAAGAGTAATAGGGATATTAATAATACAATAAGGATAATAATAACAGTCATAGCGATAATAATAATAGTAATAAGGATAATAATAATAGTTTTAGTGCTAATAATAATAGTTTTAGTGCTAATAATAATAGTAATAAGCATAACAATAATAGTTATAGCGATAATAATAATTGTAATAAGGGAAATAATAATAATTATCAGGATAAAGACAAGAGTAATAGGGATAGTAATAATAGAATAAGTATAATAATAACAGTCATAGCGATAATAATAATAGTAGTAAGGATAATAATAATAGTTTTAGTGCTAATAACAATAGTAATAAGCATAACAATAATAGTTATAAGGATAAAGACAAGAGTAGTAGGGATAGTAATAATAGAATAAGTATAATAATAACAGTCATAGCGATAATAATAATAGTAATAAGGATAATAATAATAGTTATAGTGCGAATAATAATAGTAATAAGGATAAACATACAGTTATAGTGCTAATAATACTAGTAATAAGGATAATAATAACAGTTATAGCGATAATAATAATAGTAATAAGGACAATGATAATAGTTATAAGGATAGTAATAACAGTTATAAGGATAAAGAGAAGAGTAATAGGGATAGTAATAATAGAATAAGGATAATAATAACAGTCATAGCGATAATAATAATAGTTATAGCGATAATAATAATAGTTATAAGGGTAATAATAATAGTAATAAGCATAATAATAATAGTTATAAGGATAGAGACAAGAGTTATAGGGATAGTAATAATAGAATAAGTATAATAATAACAGTCATAGCGATAATAATAATAGTAATAAGGATAATAATAATAGTTATAAGGATAATAATAATAGTTATAAGGATAATAATAATAGTTATAAGGATAAAGAGAAGAGTAATAGGATAGTAATAATAGAATAAGGATAATAATAATAGTTATAAGGATAAAGAGAAGAGTAATGGGGATAGTAATAATAGAATAAGGATAATAATAACAGTCATAGCGATAATAATAATAGTAGTAAGGATAATAATAACAGTCATAGCGATAATAATAATAGTAGTAAGGATAATAATAATAGTTATAGCGATAATAATAATAGTAATAAGCATAATAATAAAAGTTATAAGGATAGAGACAAGAGTAATAGGGATAGTAATAGTAGAATAAGGATAATAATAACAGTCATAGCGATACTAATAATAGTAGTAAGGATAATAATAACAGTTATAGCGATAATAATAATAGTAATATCATAATAATAATAGTAGTAAGGATAATAATAATAGTTATAGCGATAATAGTAATAGAAATAAGCATAATAATAAAAGTTATAAGGATAGAGACAAGAGTAATAGGGATAGTAATAGTAGAATAAGGATAATAATAACAGTCATAGCGATAATAATAGTAATAAGGATAATAATAATAGTTATAGCCTTAATAATAATAGTTATAGCGATAATAATAATAGTAATAAGGATAAAGACAAGAGTAATAGGGATAGTAATAGTACAATAAGGATAATAATAACAGTCATAACGATAATAATAATAGTTATAGCGATAATAATAATAGTTATAAGGATAAAGACAAGAGTAATAGGGATAGTAATAATAGAATAAGGATAATAATAACAGTCATAGCGAAAATAATAATAGTAATAAGGATAATAATAATAGTTATAAGGATAATAATAATAGTTATAAGGATAAAGAGAAGAGTAATAGGGATAGTAATAATAGAATAAGGATAATAATAACAGTCATAGCGATAATAATAATAGTAATAAGCATAATAATAATAGTTGTAAGGCTAAAGACAAGAGTAATAGGGATATTAATAATACAATAAGGGTAATAATAACAGTCATAGCGATAATAATAATAGTAATAAGGATAATAATAATAGTTTTAGTGCTAATAATAATAGTAATAAGCATAACAATAATAGTTATAAGGATAAAGACAAGAGTAATAGGGATAGTAATAATAGAATAAGTATAATAATAACAGTCATAGCGATAATAATAATAGTAATATGGATAATAATAATAGTTATAAGGATAATAATAATAGTTATAAGGATAAAGAGAAGAGTAATAGGGATAGTAATAATAGAATAAGGATAATAATAACAGTTATAGCAATAATAATATAGTAATAAGGATAAACATAATAGTTATAGTGCTAGTAATAATAGTGATAAGGATAATAATAATAGTTATAGCGATAATAATAATAGTAATGAGGATTACAATAATAGTTATAGAGATAATAATACTAGTAATAAGGATAATAATAACAGTTATAATGATAATAATAATAGTAATAAGGGAAATAATAATAGTTATAAGGATAAAGACAAGAGTAATAGGGATAGTAATAATAGAATAAGTATAATAATAACAGTCATAGCGATAATAATAATAGTAATAAGGATAATAATAATAGTTATAGTGCGAATAATAATAGTAATAAGGATAAACATAACAGTTATAGTGCTAATAATACTAGTAATAAGGATAATAATAACAGTTATAGCGATAATAATAATAGTAATAAGGACAATGATAATAGTTATAAGGTTAGTAATAACAGTTATAAGGATAAAGAGAAGAGTAATAGGGATAGTAATAATAGAATAAGGATAATAATAACAGTCATAGCGATAATAATAATAGTTATAGCGATAATAATAATAGTTATAAGGGTAAAGACAAGACTAATAGGGATAGTAATAATAGAATAAGTATAATAATAACAGTCATAGCGATAATAATAATAGTAATAAGGATAACAATAACAGTTATAGTGGTAATAATAAGAGTAACAAGCATAATAATAATAGTTATAAGGATAGAGACAAGAGTTATATGGATAGTAATAATAGAATAAGTATAATAATAACAGTCATAGCGATAATAATAATAGTAATAAGGATAATAATAATAGTTTTAGTGCTAATAATAATAGTAATAAGCATAACAATAATAGTTATAGCGATAATAATAATTGTAATAAGGATAATAATAATAGTTATAAGGATAATAATAATAGTTATAAGGATAAAGAGAAGAGTAATAGGGATAGTATAATAAAATAAGGATAATAATAACAGTTATAGCAATAATAATAATAGTAATAAGGATAAACATAATAGTTATAGTGCTAGTAATAATAGTGATAAGGATAATAATAATAGTTATAGCGATAATAATAATAGTAATGAGGATAACAATAATAGTTATAGAGATAATAATACTAGTAATAAGGATAATAGTACCAGTTATAATGATAATAATAATAGTTTTAGTGCTAATAATAATAGTAATAAGCATAACAATAATAGTTATAAGGATAAAGACAAGAGTAATAGGGATAGTAATAATAGAATAAGTATAATAGTAACAGTCATAGCGATAATAATAACAGTAGTAAGGATAATAATAATAGTTTTAGTGCTAATAATAATAGTTTTAGTGCTAATAATAATAGTAATAAGCATAATAATAATAGTTATAAGGATAAAGACAAGAGTAATAGGGATAGTAATAATAGAATAAGTATAATAATAACAGTCATAGCGATAATAATAATAGTAATAAGGATAATAATAATAGTTATAGTGCGAATAATAATAGTAATAAGGATAAACATAACAGTTATAGTGCTAATAATACTAGTAATAAGGATAATAATAACAGTTATAGCGATAATAATAATAGTAATAAGGACAATGATAATAGTTATAAGGTTAGTAATAACAGTTATAAGGATAAAGAGAAGAGTAATAGGGATAGTAATAATAGAATAAGGATAATAATAACAGTCATAGCGATAATAATAATAGTTGTAGCGATAATAATAATAGTTATAAGGGTAAAGACAAGACTAATAGGGATAGTAATAATAGAATAAGTATAATAATAACAGTCATAGCGATAATAATAATAGTAATAAGGATAACAATAACAGTTATAGTGGTAATAATAAGAGTAACAAGCATAATAATAATAGTTATAAGGATAGAGACAAGAGTTATATGGATAGTAATAATAGAATAAGTATAATAATAACAGTCATAGCGATAATAATAATAGTAATAAGGATAATAATAATAGTTTTAGTGCTAATCATAATAGTTTTAGTGCTAATAATAATAGTAATAACGCATAACAATAATAGTTATAAGGATAAAGACAAGAGTAATAGGGATAGTAATAATAGAATAAGTATAATAATAACAGTCATAGCGATAATAATAATAGTAATAAGGATAATAATAATAGTTTTAGTGCTAATAATAATAGTAATAAGCATAACAATAATAGTTATAAGGATAAAGACAAGAGTAATAGGGATAGTAATATAGAATAAGTATAATAATAACAGTCATAGCGATAATAATAATAGTAATAAGGATAATAATAATAGTTATAGTGCTAGTAATAATAGTGATAAGGATAATAATAATAGTTATAGCGATAATAACAATAGTAATGAGGATAACAATAATAGTTATAGAGATAATAATACTAGTAATAAGGATAATAGTAACAGTTATAATGATAATAATAATAGTTTTAGTGCTAATAATAATAGTAATAAGCGTAACAATAATAGTTATAAGGATAAAGACAAGAGTAATAGGGATAGTATAATAGAATAAGTATAATAGTAACAGTCATAGCGATAATAATAACAGTAGTAAGGATAATAATAATAGTTTTAGTGCTAATAATAATAGTTTTAGTGCTAATAATAATAGTAATAAGCATAACAATAATAGTTATAAGGATAAAGACAAGAGTAATAGGGATAGTAATAATAGAATAAGTATAATAATAACAGTCATAGCGATAATAATAATAGTAATAAGGATAATAATAATAGTTTTAGTGCTAATAATAATAGTAATAAGCATAACAATAATAGTTATAGCGATAATAATAATTGTAATAAGGATAATAATAATAGTTATAAGGATAATAATAATAGTTATAAGGATAAAGAGAAGAGTAATAGGGATAGTAATAATAAAATAAGGATAATAATAACAGTTATAGCAATAATAATAATAGTAATAAGGATAAACATAATAGTTATAGTGCTAGTAATAATAGTGATAAGGATAATAATAACAGTTATAGCGATAATAATAATAGTAATGAGGATAACAATAATAGTTATAGAGATAATAATACTAGTAATAAGGATAATAGTACCAGTTATAATGATAATAATAATAGTTTTAGTGCTAATAATAATAGTAATAAGCATAACAATAATAGTTATAAGGATAAAGACAAGAGTAATAGGGATAGTAATAATAGAATAAGTATAATAGTAACAGTCATAGCGATAATAATAACAGTAGTAAGGATAATAATAATAGTTATAAGGATAGAGACAAGAGTAATAGGGATAGTAATAATAGAATAAGTATAATAATAACAGTCATAGCGATAATAATAATAGTAATAAGGATAATAATAACAGTTATAGTGGTAATAATAATAGTAATAAGCATAATAATAATAGTTATAAGGATAGAGACAAGAGTTATATGGATAGTAATAATAGAATAAGGATAATAATAACAGTCATAACGATAATAATAATAGTTATAGCGATAATAATAATAGTTATAAGGATAAAGACAAGAGTAATAGGGATAGTAATAATAGAATAAGGATAATAATAACAGTCATAGCGATAATAATGATAGTAGTAAGGATAATAATAACAGTTATAGCGATAATAATAATAGTAATAAGCATAATAATAATAGTTGTAAGGATAAAGACAAGAGTAATAGGGATATTAATAATACAATAAGGATAATAATAACAGTAATAGCGATAATAATAATAGTAATAAGGATAATAATAATAGTTATAAGGATAATAATAATTGTTATAAGGATAAAGAGAAGAGTAATAGGGATAGTAATAATAGAATAAGGATAATAATAACAGTCATAGCGATAATAATAATAGTAGTAAGGATAATAATAATAGTTTTAGTGCTAATAACAATAATAATAAGCATAACAATAATAGTTATAAGGATAAAGACAAGAGTATTAGGGATAGTAATAATAGAATAAGTATAATAATAACAGTCATAGCGATAATAATAATAGTAATAAGGATAATAATAATAGTTATAGTGCGAATAATAATAGTAATAAGGATAAACATAACAGTTATAGTGTTAATAATACTAGTAATAAGGATAATAATAACAGTTATAGCGATAATAATAATAGTAATAAGGACAATGATAATAGTTATAAGGATAGTAATAACAGTTATAAGGATAAAGAGAAGAGTAATAGGGATAGTAATAATAGAATAAGGATAATAATAACAGTCATAGCGATAATAATAATAGTTATAAGGGTAAAGACAAGACTAATAGGGATAGTAATAATAGAATAAGTATAATAATAACAGTCATAGCGATAATAATAATAGTAATAAGGATAATAATAACAGTTATAGTGGTAATAATAATAGTAATAAGCATAATAATAATAGTTATAAGGATAGAGACAAGAGTTATATGGATAGTAATAATAGAATAAGTATAATAATAACAGTCATAGCGATAATAATAATAGTAATAAGGATAATAATAATAGTTTTAGTGCTAATAATAACAGTAATAAGCATAACAATAATAGTTATAAGGATAAAGACAAGAGTAATAGGGATAGTAATAATAGAATAAGTATAATAATAACAGTCATAGCGATAATAATAATAGTAATAAGGATAATAATAATAGTTATAAGGATAATAGTTATAGTTATAAGGATAAAGAGAAGAGTAATAGGGATAGTAATAATAGAATAAGGATAATAATAACAGTTATAGCAATAATAATAATAGTAACAAGTATAAACATAATAGTTATAGTGCTAGTAATAATAGTGATAAGGATAATAATAATAGTTATAGCGATAATAATAATAGTAATGAGGATAACAATAATAGTTATAGAGATAATAATACTAGTAATAAGGATAATAATAACAGTTATAATGATAATAATAATAGTTTTAGTGCTAATAATAATAGTAATACGCATAACAATAATAGTTATAAGGATAAAGACAAGAGTAATAGGGATATTAATAATACAATAAGGATAATAATAACAGTCATAGCGATAATAATAATAGTTATAGCGATAATAATAATAGTTATAAGGGTAAAGACAAGAGTAATAGGGATAGTAATAATAGAATAAGTATAATAATAACAGTCATAGCGATAATAATAATAGTAATAAGGATAATAATAATAGTTATAAGGATAATAATAATAGTTATAAGGATAAAGAGAAGAGTAATAGGGATAGTAATAATAGAATAAGGATAATAATAACAGTTATAGCAATAATAATAATAGTAATAAGGATAAACATAATAGTTATAGTGCTAGTAATAATAGTGATAAGGATAATAATAATAGTTATAGCGATAATAATAATAGTAATGAGGATAACAATAATAGTTATAGAGATAATAATACTAGTAATAAGGATAATAATAACAGTTATAATGATAATAATAATAGTTTTAGTGCTAATAATAATAGTAATAAGCATAACAATAATAGTTATAAGGATAAAGACAAGAGTAATGGGGATAGTAATAATAGAATAAGTATAATAGTAACAGTCATAGCGATAATAATAACAGTAGTAAGGATAATAATAATAGTTTTAGTGCTAATAATAATAGTAATAAGCATAACAATAATAGTTATAAGGATAAAGACAAGAGTAATAGGGATAGTAATAATAGAATAACGATAATAATAACAGTCATAGCGATAATAATAATAGTAGTAAGGATAATAATAACAGTTATAGCGATAATAATAATAGTAATAAGCATAATAATAATAGTTGTAAGGATAAAGACAAGAGTAATAGGGATATTAATAATACAATAAGGATAATAATAACAGTCATAGCGATAATAATAATAGTAATAAGGATAATAATAATAGTTTTAGTGCTAATAATAATAGTTTTAGTGCTAATAATAATAGTAATAAGCATAACAATAATAGTTATAGCGATAATAATAATTGTAATAAGGGAAATAATAATAATTATCAGGATAAAGACAAGAGTAATAGGGATAGTAATAATAGAATAAGTATAATAATAACAGTCATAGCGATAATAATAATAGTAGTAAGGATAATAATAATAGTTTTAGTGCTAATAACAATAGTAATAAGCATAACAATAATAGTTATAAGGATAAAGACAAGAGTAGTAGGGATAGTAATAATAGAATAAGTATAATAATAACAGTCATAGCGATAATAATAATAGTAATAAGTATAATAATAATAGTTATAGTGCGAATAATAATAGTAATAAGGATAAACATAACAGTTATAGTGCTAATAATACTAGTAATAAGGATAATAATAACAGTTATAGCGATAATAATAATAGTAATAAGGACAATGATAATAGTTATAAGGATAGTAATAACAGTTATAAGGATAAAGAGAAGAGTAATAGGGATAGTAATAATAGAATAAGGATAATAATAACAGTCATAGCGATAATAATAATAGTTATAGCGATAATAATAATAGTTATAAGGGTAATAATAATAGTAATAAGCATAATAATAATAGTTATAAGGATAGAGACAAGAGTTATAGGGATAGTAATAATAGAATAAGTATAATAATAACAGTCATAGCGATAATAATAATAGTAATAAGGATAATAATAATAGTTATAAGGATAATAATAATAGTTATAAGGATAATAATAATAGTTATAAGGATAAAGAGAAGAGTAATAGGGATAGTAATAATAGAATAAGGATAATAATAATAGTTATAAGGATAAAGAGAAGAGTAATGGGGATAGTAATAATAGAATAAGGATAATAATAACAGTCATAGCGATAATAATAATAGTAGTAAGGATAATAATAACAGTTATAGCGATAATAATAATAGTAATAAGCATAATAATAATAGTTGTAAGGATAAAGACAAGAGTAATAGGGATATTAATAATACAATAAGGATAATAATAATAGTTATAGCGATAATAATAATAGTTATAAGGGTAAAGACAAGAGTAATAGGGATAGTAATAGTAGAATAAGGATAATAATAACAGTCATAGCGATAATAATAATAGTAGTAAGGATAATAATAATAGTTATAGCGATAATAATAATAGTAATAAGCATAATAATAAAAGTTATAAGGATAGAGACAAGAGTAATAGGGATAGTAATAGTAGAATAAGGATAATAATAACAGTCATAGCGATACTAATAATAGTAGTAAGGATAATAATAACAGTTATAGCGATAATAATAATAGTAATAATCATAATAATAATAGTAGTAAGGATAATAATAATAGTTATAGCGATAATAGTAATAGAAATAAGCATAATAATAAAAGTTATAAGGATAGAGACAAGAGTAATAGGGATAGTAATAGTAGAATAAGGATAATAATAACAGTCATAGCGATAATAATAGTAATAAGGATAATAATAATAGTTATAGCCTTAATAATAATAGTTATAGCGATAATAATAATAGTAATAAGGATAAAGACAAGAGTAATAGGGATAGTAATAGTACAATAAGGATAATAATAACAGTCATAACGATAATAATAATAGTTATAGCGATAATAATAATAGTTATAAGGATAAAGACAAGAGTAATAGGGATAGTAATAATAGAATAAGGATAATAATAACAGTCATAGCGATAATAATAATAGTAATAAGGATAATAATAATAGTTATAAGGATAATAATAATAGTTATAAGGATAAAGAGAAGAGTAATAGGGATAGTAATAATAGAATAAGGATAATAATAACAGTCATAGCGATAATAATAATAGTAATAAGCATAATAATAATAGTTGTAAGGCTAAAGACAAGAGTAATAGGGATATTAATAATACAATAAGGGTAATAATAACAGTCATAGCGATAATAATAATAGTAATAAGGATAATAATAATAGTTTTAGTGCTAATAATAATAGTAATAAGCATAACAATAATAGTTATAAGGATAAAGACAAGAGTAATAGGGATAGTAATAATAGAATAAGTATAATAATAACAGTCATAGCGATAATAATAATAGTAATATGGATAATAATAATAGTTATAAGGATAATAATAATAGTTATAAGGATAAAGAGAAGAGTAATAGGGATAGTAATAATAGAATAAGGATAATAATAACAGTTATAGCAATAATAATAATAGTAATAAGGATAAACATAATAGTTATAGTGCTAGTAATAATAGTGATAAGGATAATAATAATAGTTATAGCGATAATAATAATAGTAATGAGGATTACAATAATAGTTATAGAGATAATAATACTAGTAATAAGGATAATAATAACAGTTATAATGATAATAATAATAGTAATAAGGGAAATAATAATAGTTATAAGGATAAAGACAAGAGTAATAGGGATAGTAATAATAGAATAAGTATAATAATAACAGTCATAGCGATAATAATAATAGTAATAAGGATAATAATAATAGTTATAGTGCGAATAATAATAGTAATAAGGATAAACATAACAGTTATAGTGCTAATAATACTAGTAATAAGGATAATAATAACAGTTATAGCGATAATAATAATAGTAATAAGGACAATGATAATAGTTATAAGGTTAGTAATAACAGTTATAAGGATAAAGAGAAGAGTAATAGGGATAGTAATAATAGAATAAGGATAATAATAACAGTCATAGCGATAATAATAATAGTTATAGCGATAATAATAATAGTTATAAGGGTAAAGACAAGACTAATAGGGATAGTAATAATAGAATAAGTATAATAATAACAGTCATAGCGATAATAATAATAGTAATAAGGATAACAATAACAGTTATAGTGGTAATAATAAGAGTAACAAGCATAATAATAATAGTTATAAGGATAGAGACAAGAGTTATATGGATAGTAATAATAGAATAAGTATAATAATAACAGTCATAGCGATAATAATAATAGTAATAAGGATAATAATAATAGTTTTAGTGCTAATAATAATAGTTTTAGTGCTAATAATAATAGTAATAAGCATAACAATAATAGTTATAAGGATAAAGACAAGAGAAATAGGGATAGTAATAATAGAATAAGTATAATAATAACAGTCATAGCGATAATAATAATAGTAATAAGGATAATAATAATAGTTTTAGTGCTAATAATAATAGTTTTAGTGCTAATAATAATAGTAATAAGCATAACAATAATAGTTATAAGGATAAAGACAAGAGTAATAGGGATAGTAATAATAGAATAAGTATAATAATAACAGTCATAGCGATAATAATAATAGTAATAAGGATAATAATAATAGTTATAGTGCTAGTAATAATAGTGATAAGGATAATAATAATAGTTATAGCGATAATAACAATAGTAATGAGGATAACAATAATAGTTATAGAGATAATAATACTAGTAATAAGGATAATAGTAACAGTTATAATGATAATAATAATAGTTTTAGTGCTAATAATAATAGTAATAAGCGTAACAATAATAGTTATAAGGATAAAGACAAGAGTAATAGGGATAGTAATAATAGAATAAGTATAATAGTAACAGTCATAGCGATAATAATAACAGTAGTAAGGATAATAATAATAGTTTTAGTGCTAATAATAATAGTTTTAGTGCTAATAATAATAGTAATAAGCATAACAATAATAGTTATAAGGATAAAGACAAGAGTAATAGGGATAGTAATAATAGAATAAGTATAATAATAACAGTCATAGCGATAATAATAATAGTAATAAGGATAATAATAATAGTTTTAGTGCTAATAATAATAGTAATAAGCATAACAATAATAGTTATAGCGATAATAATAATTGTAATAAGGATAATAATAATAGTTATAAGGATAATAATAATAGTTATAAGGATAAAGAGAAGAGTAATAGGGATAGTAATAATAAAATAAGGATAATAATAACAGTTATAGCAATAATAATAATAGTAATAAGGATAAACATAATAGTTATAGTGCTAGTAATAATAGTGATAAGGATAATAATAATAGTTATAGCGATAATAATATAGTAATGAGGATAACAATAATAGTTATAGAGATAATAATACTAGTAATAAGGATAATAGTACCAGTTATAATGATAATAATAATAGTTTTAGTGCTAATAATAATAGTAATAAGCATAACAATAATAGTTATAAGGATAAAGACAAGAGTATAGGATAGTAATAATAGAATAAGTATAATAGTAACAGTCATAGCGATAATAATAACAGTAGTAAGGATAATAATAATAGTTTTAGTGCTAATAATAATAGTTTTAGTGCTAATAATAATAGTAATAAGCATAATAATAATAGTTATAAGGATAAAGACAAGAGTAATAGGGATAGTAATAATAGAATAAGTATAATAATAACAGTCATAGCGATAATAATAATAGTAATAAGGATAATAATAATAGTTATAGTGCGAATAATAATAGTAATAAGGATAAACATAACAGTTATAGTGCTAATAATACTAGTAATAAGGATAATAATAACAGTTATAGCGATAATAATAATAGTAATAAGGACAATGATAATAGTTATAAGGGTAGTAATAACAGTTATAAGGATAAAGAGAAGAGTAATAGGGATAGTAATAATAGAATAAGGATAATAATAACAGTCATAGCGATAATAATAATAGTTATAGCGATAATAATAATAGTTTATAGGGTAAAGACAAGACTAATAGGGATAGTAATAATAGAATAAGTATAATAATAACAGTCATAGCGATAATAATAATAGTAATAAGGATAACAATAACAGTTATAGTGGTAATAATAAGAGTAACAAGCATAATAATAATAGTTATAAGGATAGAGACAAGAGTTATATGGATAGTAATAATAGAATAAGTATAATAATAACAGTCATAGCGATAATAATAATAGTAATAAGGATAATAATAATAGTTTTAGTGCTAATAATAATAGTTTTAGTGCTAATAATAATAGTAATAAGCATAACAATAATAGTTATAAGGATAAAGACAAGAGTGTTAGGGATAGTAATAATAGAATAAGTATAATAATAACAGTCATAGCGATAATAATAATAGTAATAAGGATAATAATAATAGTTTTAGTGCTAATAATAATAGTTTTAGTGCTAATAATAATAGTAATAAGCATAACAATAATAGTTATAAGGATAAAGACAAGAGTAATAGGGATAGTAATAATAGAATAAGTATAATAATAACAGTCATAGCGATAATAATAATAGTAATAAGGATAATAATAATAGTTATAGTGCTAGTAATAATAGTGATAAGGATAATAATAATAGTTATAGCGATAATAACAATAGTAATGAGGATAACAATAATAGTTATAGAGATAATAATACTAGTAATAAGGATAATAGTAACAGTTATAATGATAATAATAATAGTTTTAGTGCTAATAATAATAGTAATAAGCGTAACAATAATAGTTATAAGGATAAAGACAAGAGTAATAGGGATAGTAATAATAGAATAAGTATAATAGTAACAGTCATAGCGATAATAATAACAGTAGTAAGGATAATAATAATAGTTTTAGTGCTAATAATAATAGTTTTAGTGCTAATAATAATAGTAATAAGCATAACAATAATAGTTATAAGGATAAAGACAAGAGTAATAGGGATAGTAATAATAGAATAAGTATAATAATAACAGTCATAGCGATAATAATAATAGTAATAAGGATAATAATAATAGTTTTAGTGCTAATAATAATAGTAATAAGCATAACAATAATAGTTATAGCGATAATAATAATTGTAATAAGGATAATAATAATAGTTATAAGGATAATAATAATAGTTATAAGGATAAAGAGAAGAGTAATAGGGATAGTAATAATAAAATAAGGATAATAATAACAGTTATAGCAATAATAATAATAGTAATAAGGATAAACATAATAGTTATAGTGCTAGTAATAATAGTGATAAGGATAATAATAATAGTTATAGCGATAATAATAATAGTAATGAGGATAACAATAATAGTTATAGAGATAATAATACTAGTAATAAGGATAATAGTACCAGTTATAATGATAATAATAATAGTTTTAGTGCTAATAATAATAGTAATAAGCATAACAATAATAGTTATAAGGATAAAGACAAGAGTAATAGGGATAGTAATAATAGAATAAGTATAATAGTAACAGTCATAGCGATAATAATAACAGTAGTAAGGATAATAATAATAGTTTTAGTGCTAATAATAATAGTTTTAGTGCTAATAATAATAGAAATAAGCATAACAATAATAGTTATAAGGATAAAGACAAGAGTAATAGGGATAGTAATAATAGAATAAGGATAATAATAACAGTCATAACGATAATAATAATAGTTATAGCGATAATAATAATAGTTATAAGGATAAAGACAAGAGTAATAGGGATAGTAATAATAGAATAAGGATAATAATAACAGTCATAGCGATAATAATAATAGTAGTAAGGATAATAATAACAGTTATAGCGATAATAATAATAGTAATAAGCATAATAATAATAGTTGTAAGGATAAAGACAAGAGTAATAGGGATATTAATAATACAATAAGGATAATAATAACAGTCATAGCGATAATAATAATAGTAATAAGGATAATAATAATAGTTTTAGTGCTAATAATAATAGTTTTAGTGCTAATAATAATAGTAATAAGCATAACAATAATAGTTATAGCGATAATAATAATTGTAATAAGGGAAATAATAATAATTATCAGGATAAAGTCAAGAGTAATAGGGATAGTAATAATAGAATAAGCTATAATAATAACAGTCATAGCGATAATAATAATAGTTATAGCGATAATAATAATAGTTATAAGGGTAAAGACAAGACTAATAGGGATAGTAATAATAGAATAAGTATAATAATAACAGTCATAGCGATAATAATAATAGTAATAAGGATAATAATAACAGTTATAGTGGTAATAATAATAGTTATAAGGGTAATAATAATAGTAATAAGCATAATAATAATAGTTATAAGGATAGAGACAAGAGTTATATGGATAGTAATAATAGAATAAGTATAATAATAACAGTCATAGCGATAATAATAATAGTAATAAGGATAATAATAATAGTTATAAGGATAATAATAATAGTATAAGGATAATAATAATAGTTATAAGGATAAAGAGAAGAGTAATAGGGATAGTAATAATAGAATAAGGATAATAATAACAGTTATAGCAATAATAATAATAGTAGTAAGGATAATAATAACAGTTATAGCGATAATAATAATAGTAATAAGGATAATAATAATAGTTATAAGGATAAACAGAAGAGTAATGGGGATAGTAATAATAGAATAAGGATAATAATAACAGTCATAGCGATAATAATAATAGTAGTAAGGATAATAATAACAGTTATAGCGATAATAATAATAGTAATAAGCATAATAATAATAGTTGTAAGGATAAAGACAAGAGTAATAGGGATATTAATAATAGAATAAGGATAATAATAACAGTCATAACGATAATAATAATAGTTATAGCGATAATAATAATAGTTATAAGGATAAAGACAAGAGTAATAGGGATAGTAATAATAGAATAAGGATAATAATAACAGTCATAGCGATAATAATGATAGTAGTAAGGATAATAATAACAGTTATAGCGATAATAATAATAGTAATAAGCATAATAATAATAGTTGTAAGGATAAAGACAAGAGTAATAGGGATATTAATAATACAATAAGGATAATAATAACAGTCATAGCGATAATAATAATAGTAATAAGGATAATAATAATAGTTTTAGTGCTAATAATAATAGTTTATTAGTGCTAATAATAATAGTAATAAGCATAACAATAATAGTTATAGCGATAATAATAATTGTAATAAGGGAAATAATAATAATTATCAGGATAAAGTCAAGAGTAATAGGGATAGTAATAATAGAATAAGTATAATAATAACAGTCATAGCGATAATAATAATAGTAATAAGGATAATAATAATAGTTATAAGGATAATAATAATAGTTATAAGGATAAAGAGAAGAGTAATAGGGATAGTAATAATAGAATAAGGATAATAATAACAGTCATAGCGATAATAATAATAGTAGTAAGGATAATATAATAGTTTTAGTGCTAATAACAATAATAATAAGCATAACAATAATAGTTATAAGGATAAAGACAAGAGTATTAGGGATAGTAATAATAGAATAAGTATAATAATAACAGTCATAGCGATAATAATAATAGTAATAAGGATAATAATAATAGTTATAGTGCGAATAATAATAGTAATAAGGATAAACATAACAGTTATAGTGCTAATAATACTAGTAATAAGGCTAATAATAACAGTTATAGCGATAATAATAATAGTAATAAGGACAATGATAATAGTTATAAGGATAGTAATAACAGTTATAAGGATAAAGAGAAGAGTAATAGGGATAGTAATAATAGAATAAGGATAATAATAACAGTCATAGCGATAATAATAATAGTTATAGCGATAATAATAATAGTTATAAGGGTAAAGACAAGACTAATAGGGATAGTAATAATAGAATAAGTATAATAATAACAGTCATAGCGATAATAATAATAGTAATAAGGATAATAATAACAGTTATAGTGGTAATAATAATAGTTATAAGGGTAATAATAATAGTAATAAGCATAATAATAATAGTTATAAGGATAAAGACAAGAGTAATAGGGATAGTAATAATAGAATAAGGATAATAATAACAGTCATAGCGATAATAATGATAGTAGTAAGGATAATAATAACAGTTATAGCGATAATAATAATAGTAATAAGCGTAATAATAATAGTTGTAAGGATAAAGACAAGAGTAATAGGGATATTAATAATACAATAAGGATAATAATAACAGTCATAGCGATAATAATAATAGTAATAAGGATATAATAATAGTTTTAGTGCTAATAATAATAGTAATAAGCATAACAATAATAGTTATAGCGATAATAATAATTGTAATAAGGGAAATAATAATAATTATCAGGATAAAGTCAAGAGTAATAGGGATAGTAATAATAGAATAAGTATAATAATAACAGTCATAGCGATAATAATAATAGTAATAAGGATAATAATAATAGTTATAAGGATAATAATAATAGTTATAAGGATAAAGAGAAGAGTAATAGGGATAGTAATAATAGAATAAGGATAATAATAACAGTCATAGCGATAATAATAATAGTAGTAAGGATAATAATAATAGTTTTAGTGCTAATAACAATAATAATAAGCATAACAATAATAGTTATAAGGATAAAGACAAGAGTATTAGGGATAGTAATAATAGAATAAGTATAATAATAACAGTCATAGCGATAATAATAATAGTTATAGTGCGAATAATAATAGTAATAAGGATAAACATAACAGTTATAGTGCTAATAATACTAGTAATAAGGATAATAATAACAGTTATAGCGATAATAATAATAGTAATAAGGACAAT
>CAMAOC010000311.1:0-62852 GCA_945859555.1 Megachile ligniseca
TATTGTTGCTATCCGTATTACACTTGTCTTTATCCATATAACTATTATTATTAATCCTTATTACTATTATTATTATCGCTATTGCCCTTGTCTTTATCCTTATAACTATTACTATTATCCTTATTACTATTATTATTATCGCTATAACTGTTATTATCATCCTTAATACTATTATTATTATCGCTATAATTGTTATTATTATTCTTGTTACTATTATTATTATCCCTATTCCTTTTGTCTTTCTCCTTATAACTATTATTATTATCCTTATTATTATTATTATTATCGCTATAACTGTTGTTATTATTATTGTTACTATTATTATTATCCCTATTCCTCTTGTCTTTCTCCTTATAACTATTATTATTATCGCTATAACTGTTATTATTATGGTTATTCTATTGTTTCTATCCCTATTACTCTTGTCTTTATCCTTATAACTATTATTATTATCCTTAACACTATAATTATTATCGCTATAACTGTTATTATTATACTTGTTACTATTATTATTATCCCTATTCCTTTTGTCTTTCTCCTTATAACTATTATTATTATCCTTATTATTATTATTATTATCGCTATAACTGTTACTATTATTCTTGTTACTATTATTATTATCCCTATTCCTCTTGTCTTTCTCCTTATAACTATTATTATTATCGCTATAACTGTTATTATTATTCTTATTACTATTACTATTATCCCTATTCCTCTTGTATTTATCCTTATAACTATTATTATTTTCATTATTATTATTATTATTATCGCTATAACTGTTATTATTATTCTTGTTACTATTATTATTATCCCTATTCCCTTTGTCTTTCTCCTTATAACTATTATAATAATCCTTATTATTATTATTATTATCGCTATAACTGTTATTATTGTCCTTGTTACTATTATTACTGTCCATATTACTCTTGCCTTTATCCTTAATACTATTATTATTACCGCTATAACTGTTATTATTATTCTTGTTACTATTATTATTATCCCTATTCCTCTTGTCTTTCTCCTTATAACTATTATTATTATCGCTATAACTGTTATTATTATTCTCGTTACTATTATTATTATCCCCATTCCTTTTGTCTTTCTCCTTATAACTATTATTATTATCCTTATTATTATAATTATTATCGCTATAACTGTTGTTATTATTCTTGTTACTATTATTATTATCCCTATTCCTCTTGTCTTTCTCCTTATAACTATTATTATTATCGCTTTAACTGTTATTATTATTCTTATTACTATTACTATTAACCGTATTCCTCTTGTCTTTATCCTTATAACTATTATTATTATCCTTATTATTATTATTATTATTATCGCTATAACTGTTATTATTATTCTTATTACTATTGTTGCTATCCGTATTACTCTTGTCTTTATCCATATAACTATTATTATTAATCCTTATTACTATTATTATTATCGCTATAACTGTTATTATTATTCTTATTACTATTACTATTGTCCCTATACCTCTTGTATTTATCCTTATAACTATTATTATTATTATTATTATCGCTATAACTGTTACTATTATTCTTGTTACTATTATTATTATCCCTATTCCTCTTGTCTTTCCCCTTATAACTATTATTATTATCCTTATTATTATTATTATTATCGCTATAACTGTTATTATTATTCTTGTTACTATTATTATTATCCCTATTCCTCTTGTCTTTCTCCTTATAACTATTATTATTATCGATATAACTGTTATTATTATCCTTAATACTATTATTATTATCGCTATAACTGTTATTATTATTCTTATTACTATTACTATTATCACTATTCCTCTTGTATTTATTATTATAACTATTATTATTATCCTTATTATTATTATTATTATCGCTATAACTGTTACTATTATTCTTGTTACTATTATTATTATCCCTATTCCTCTTGTCTTTATCCTTAATACTATTATTATTACCGCTATAACTGTTATTATTATTCTTGTTACTATTATTATTATCCCTATTCCTCTTGTCTTTCTCCTTATGTCTATTATTATTATCCTTATTATTATTATTATTATTATCGCTATATCTGTTATTATTATTCTTATTACTATTATATTAACCGTATTCCTCTTGTCTTTATCTTTATAACTATTATTATTATCCTTATTATTATTATTATTATCGCTATAACTGTTGTTATTGTTCTTGTTACTATTATTATTATCCCTATTCCTCTTGTCTTTCTCCTTATAACTATTATTATTATCGCTATAACTGTTATTATTATTCTTATTACTATTACTATTATCCCTATTCCTCTTGTATTTATCCTTATAACTATTATTATTATCCTTATTATTATTATTATTATCGCTATAACTGTTACTATTATTCTTGTTACTATTATTATCATCCCTATTCCTCTTGTCTTTCTCCTTATAACTATTATTATTATCCTTATTATTATTATTATTATAGCTATAACTGTTATTATTATTCTTGTTACTATTATTATTATCGCTATAACTGTTGTTATTATTATTGTTACTATTGTTATTATCCCTATTCCTCTTGTCTTTCTCCTTATAACTATTATTATTATCGCCATAACTGTTATTATTATCCTTAATACTATTATTATTATCGCTATAACTGTTATTATTATCCTTAATACTATTATTATTATCGCTATAACTGTTATTATTATTCTTGTTACTATTATTATTATCCCTATTCCTCTTGTCTTTCTCCTTATAACTATTATTATTATCCTTATTATTATTATTATTATCGCTATACCTGTTATTATTATTCTTATTACTATTACTATTATCCCTATTCCTCTTGTCTATATCCTTATAACTATTATCATTATCCTTATTACTATTATTATTATCGCTATAACTGTTATTATTATTCTTGTTACTATTATTACTGTCCGTATTACTCTTGCCTTTATCCTTAATACTATTATTATTACCGCTATAACTGTTATTATTATTCTTGTTACTATTATTATTATCCCTATTCCTCTTGTCTTTCTCCTTATAACTATTAATATTATCCTTATTATTATTATTATTATCGCTATAACTGTTATTATTATTCTTATTACTATTACTATTATCCCTATTCCTCTTGTATTTATTATTATAACTATTATCATTATCCTTATTATTATTATTATTATCGCTATAACTGTTACTATTATTCTTGTTACTATTATTATTATCCCTATTCCTCTTGTCTTTCTCCTTATAAATATAATTATTATCCTTATTATTATTATTATTATCGCTACAACTGTTATTATTATTGTTGTGACTATTATTATTATCGCTATTGCCCTTGTCTTTATCCTTATAACTATTATTATTATCCTTATTACTATTATTATTATCGCTATAACTCTTATTATTATGGTTATTCTATTGTTACTATCCCTATTGCTCTTGCCTTTATCCTTATAACTATTATTATTATCGCTAATAACTGTTATTATTATTCTTATTACTATTATTATTATCCCTATTGGCCTTGTCTTTATCCATATAACTATTATTATTATCCTTATTACTATTATTATTATCATTATAACTGTTATTATTATCCTTAATACTATTATTATTATCGCTATAACTGTTATTATTGTGGTTATTCTATTGTTACTATCCCTATTACCCCTGTCTTTATCCTTAATACTATTATTATTACCGCTATAACTGTTATTATTATTCTGGTTACTACTATTATTATCCCTATTCCTCTTGTCTTTGTCCTTATAACTATCATAATTATCCTTATTATTATTATTATTATCGCTATAACTGTTGTTATTATTCATGATACTATTTTTATTATCCCTATTCCTCTTGTCTTTCTCCTTATAACTATTATTATTATCGCTATAACTGTTATTATTATCCTTAATACTATTATTATTATCGCTATAACTGTTATTATTATCCTTAATACTATTATTATTATCGCTATAACTGTTATTATTATTCTTGTTACTATTATTATTATCCCTATTCCTCTTGTCTTTCTCCTTATAACTATTATTATTATCCTTATTATTATTATTATTATCGCTATAACTGTTATTATTATTCTTATTACTATTACTATTATCCCTATTCCTCTTGTCTATATCCTTATAACTATTATCATTATCCTTATTACTATTATTATTATCGCTATAACTGTTATTATTATTCTTGTTACTATTATTACTGTCCGTATTACTCTTGCCTTTATCCTTAATACTATTATTATTACCGCTATAACTTTTGTTATTATTCTTGATACTATTTTTATTATCCCTATTCCTCTTGTCTTTATCCTTATAACTATTATTATTATCCTTATTATTATTATTATTATTATCGCTATAACTGTTATTGTTATTCTTGTTACTATTATTATTATCGCTATAACTGTTATTGTTATTCTTGTTACTATTATTATTATCGCTATAACTGTTATTATTATTCTAATTACTATTGTTGCTATCCGTATTACTCTTGTCTTTATCCATATAACTATTATTATTAATCCTTTTTACTATTATTATTATCGCTACAACTGTTATTATTATTGTTATTACTATTATTATTATCGCTATTGCCCTTGTCTTTATCCTTATAACTATTACTATTATCCTTATTACTATTATTATTATCGCTATAACTGTTATTATTATCCTTAATACTATTATTATTATCGCTATAACTGTTATTATTATTCTTGTTACTATTATTATTATCCCTATTCCTTTTGTCTTTCTCCTTATAACTATTATTATTATCCTTATTACTATTATTATTATCATTATAACTGTTATTATTATCCTTAATACTATTATTATTATCGCTATAACTGTTATTATTGTGGTTATTCTATTGTTACTATCCCTATTACCCCTGTCTTTATCCTTAATACTATTATTATTACCGCTATAACTGTTATTATTATTCTGGTTACTACTATTATTATCCCTATTCCTCTTGTCTTTCTCCTTATAACTATCATAATTATCCTTATTATTATTATTATTATCGCTATAACTGTTGTTATTATTCATGATACTATTTTTATTATCCCTATTCCTCTTGTCTTTCTCCTTATAACTATTATTATTATCGCTATAACTGTTATTATTATCCTTAATACTATTATTATTATCGCTATAACTGTTATTATTATCCTTAATACTATTATTATTATCGCTATAACTGTTATTATTATTCTTGTTACTATTATTATTATCCCTATTCCTCTTGTCTTTCTCCTTATAACTATTATTATTATCCTTATTATTATTATTATTATCGCTATAACTGTTATTATTATTCTTATTACTATTACTATTATCCCTATTCCTCTTGTCTATATCCTTATAACTATTATCATTATGCTTATTACTATTATTATTATCGCTATAACTGTTATTATTATTCTTGTTACTATTATTACTGTCCGTATTACTCTTGCCTTTATCCTTAATACTATTATTATTACCGCTATAACTTTTGTTATTATTCTTGATACTATTTTTATTATCCCTATTCCTCTTGTCTTTATCCTTATAACTATTATTATTATCCTTATTATTATTATTATTATTATCGCTATAACTGTTATTGTTATTCTTGTTACTATTATTATTATCGCTATAACTGTTATTATTATTCTAATTACTATTGTTGCTATCCGTATTACTCTTGTCTTTATCCATATAACTATTATTATTAATCCTTTTTACTATTATTATTATCGCTACAACTGTTATTATTATTGTTATTACTATTATTATTATCGCTATTGCCCTTGTCTTTATCCTTATAACTATTACTATTATCCTTATTACTATTATTATTATCGCTATAACTGTTATTATTATCCTTAATACTATTATTATTATCGCTATAACTGTTATTATTATTCTTGTTACTATTATTATTATCCCTATTCCTTTTGTCTTTCTCCTTATAACTATTATTATTATCCTTATTACTATTATTATTATCATTATAACTGTTATTATTATCCTTAATACTATTATTATTATCGCTATAACTGTTATTATTGTGGTTATTCTATTGTTACTATCCCTATTACCCCTGTCTTTATCCTTAATACTATTATTATTACCGCTATAACTGTTATTATTATTCTGGTTACTACTATTATTATCCCTATTCCTCTTGTCTTTCTCCTTATAACTATCATAATTATCCTTATTATTATTATTATTATCGCTATAACTGTTGTTATTATTCATGATACTATTTTTATTATCCCTATTCCTCCTGTCTTTCTCCTTATAACTATTATTATTATCGCTATAACTGTTATTATTATCCTTAATACTATTATTATTATCGCTATAACTGTTATTATTATTCTTGTTACTATTATTATTATCCCTATTCCTCTTGTCTTTCTCCTTATAACTATTATTATTATCCTTATTATTATTATTATTATCGCTATAACTGTTATTATTATTCTTATTACTATTACTATTATCCCTATTCCTCTTGTCTATATCCTTATAACTATTATCATTATGCTTATTACTATTATTATTATCGCTATAACTGTTATTATTATTCTTGTTACTATTATTACTGTCCGTATTACTCTTGCCTTTATCCTTAATACTATTATTATTACCGCTATAACTTTTGTTATTATTCTTGATACTATTTTTATTATCCCTATTCCTCTTGTCTTTATCCTTATAACTATTATTATTATCCTTATTATTATTATTATTATTATCGCTATAACTGTTATTGTTATTCTTGTTACTATTATTATTATCGCTATAACTGTTATTATTATTCTAATTACTATTGTTGCTATCCGTATTACTCTTGTCTTTATCCATATAACTATTATTATTAATCCTTTTTACTATTATTATTATCGCTACAACTGTTATTATTATTGTTATTACTATTATTATTATCGCTATTGCCCTTGTCTTTATCCTTATAACTATTACTATTATCCTTATTACTATTATTATTATCGCTATAACTGTTATTATTATCCTTAATACTATTATTATTATCGCTATAACTGTTATTATTATTCTTGTTACTATTATTATTATCCCTATTCCTTTTGTCTTTCTCCTTATAACTATTATTATTATCCTTATTATTATTATTATTATTATCGCTATAACTGTTATTATTATTCTTGTTACTATTATTATTATCGCTATAACTGTTATTATTATTCTTATTACTATTGTTGCTATCCGTATTACTCTTGTCTTTATCCATATAACTATTATTATTAATCCTTTTTACTATTATTATTATCGCTACAACTGTTATTATTATTGTTATTACTATTATTATTATCGCTATTGCCCTTGTCTTTATCCTTATAACTATTACTATTATCCTTATTACTATTATTATTATCGCTATAACTGTTGTTATTATTATTGTTACTATTATTATTATCCCTATTCCTCTTGTCTTTCTCCTTATAACTATTATTATTATCGCTATAACTGTTATTATTATTCTTATTACTATTACTATTATCCCTATTCCTCTTGTCTATATCCTTATAACTATTATCATTATCCTTATTACTATTATTATTATCGCTATAACTGTTATTATTATTCTTGTTACTATTATTACTGTCCGTATTACTCTTGCCTTTATCCTTAATACTATTATTATTACCGCTATAACTGTTATTATTATTCTTGTTACTATTATTATTATCCCTATTCCTCTTGTCTTTCTCCTTATAACTATTAATATTATCCTTATTATTATTATTATTATCGCTATAACTGTTATTATTATTCTTATTACTATTACTATTCTCCCTATTCCTCTTGTATTTATTATTATAACTATTATCATTATCCTTATTATTATTATTATTATCGCTATAACTGTTACTATTATTCTTGTTACTATTATTATTATCCCTATTCCTCTTGTCTTTCCCCTTATAAATATAATTATTATCCTTATTATTATTATTATTATCGCTACAACTGTTATTATTATTGTTGTGACTATTATTATTATCGCTATTGCCCTTGTCTTTATCCTTATAACTATTATTATTATCCTTATTACTATTATTATTATCGCTATAACTCTTATTATTATGGTTATTCTATTGTTACTATCCCTATTGCTCTTGCCTTTAACCTTAATACTATTATTATTACCGCTATAACTGTTATTATTATTCTTGTTACTACTATTATTATCCCTATTCCTCTTGTCTTTCTCCTTATAACTATCATAATTATCCTTATTATTATTATTTTTATCGCTATAACTGTTATTATTATTCTTGTTACTATTATTATTATCGCTATAACTGTTATTATTATCCTTAATACTATTATTATTATCGCTATAACTGTTATTATTATTCTTGTTACTATTATTATTATCCCTATTCCTTTTGTCTTTCTCCTTATAACTATTATTATTATCCTTATTATTATTATTATTATCGCTATAACTGTTGTTATTATTATTGTTACTATTATTATTATCCCTATTCCTCTTGTCTTTCTCCTTATAACTATTATTATTATCGCTATAACTGTTATTATTATTCGTATTACTATTACTATTATCCCTATTCCTCTTGTCTATATCCTTATAACTATTATCATTATCCTTATTACTATTATTATTATCGCTATAACTGTTATTATTATTCTTGTTACTATTATTACTGTCCGTATTACTCTTGCCTTTATCCTTAATACTATTATTATTACCGCTATAACTGTTATTATTATTCTTGTTACTATTATTATTATCCCTATTCCTCTTGTCTTTCTCCTTATAACTATTAATATTATCCTTATTATTATTATTATTATCGCTATAACTGTTATTATTAATCTTATTACTATTACTATTATCCCTATTCCTCTTGTATTTATTATTATAACTATTATTATTATCCTTATTATTATTATTATTATCGCTATAACTGTTACTATTATTCTTGTTACTATTATTATTATCCCTATTCCTCTTGTCTTTCTCCTTATAAATATAATTATTATCCTTATTATTATTATTATTATCGCTACAACTGTTATTATTATTGTTGTGACTATTATTATTATCGCTATTGCCCTTGTCTTTATCCTTATAACTATTATTATTATCCTTATTACTATTATTATTATCGCTATAACTCTTATTATTATGGTTATTCTATTGTTACTATCCCTATTGCTCTTGCCTTTAACCTTATAACTATTATTATTATCGCTAACAACTGTTATTATTATTCTTATTACTATTATTATTATCCCTATTGGCCTTGTCTTTATCCATATAACTATTATTATTATCCTTATTACTATTATTATTATCATTATAACTGTTATTATTATCCTTAATACTATTATTATTATCGCTATAACTGTTATTCTTGTGGTTATTCTATTGTTACTATCCCTATTACTCCTGTCTTTATCCTTAATACTATTATTATTACCGCTATAACTGTTATTATTATTCTTGTTACTACTATTATTATCCCTATTCCTCTTGTCTTTCTCCTTATAACTATCATAATTATCCTTATTATTATTATTATTATCGCTATAACTTTTGTTATTATTCTTGATACTATTTTTATTATCGCTATTCCTCTTGTCTTTATCCTTATAACTATTATTATTATCCTTATTATTATTATTATTATTATCGCTATAACTGTTATTATTATTCTTGTTACTACTATTATTATCGCTATAACTGTTATTATTATTCTTATTACTATTACTATTATCCCTATTCCTCTTGTATTTATCCTTATAACTATTATTATTATCCTTATTATTATTATTATTATCGCTATAACTGTTACTATTATTCTTGTTACTATTATTATTATCCCTATTCCTCTTGTCTTTCACCTTATAACTATTATTATTATCGCTATAACTGTTATTATTATCCTTAATACTATTATTATTATTGCTATAACTGTTATTATTATTCTTGTTACTATTATTATTATCCCTATTCCTCTTGTCTTTCTCCTAATAACTATTATTATTATCCTTATTATTATTATTATTATCGCTATAACAGTTATTATTATTCTTATTACTATTACTATTAACCGTATTCGTCTTGTCTTTATCCTTATAACTATTATTATTATCCTTATTATTATTATTATTATTATTATTATCGCTATAACAGTTATTATTATTCTTATTACAATTACTATTATCCCTATTCCTCTTGTATTTATCCTTATAACTATTATTATTATCCTTATTATTATTATTATTATCGCTATAACTGTTACTATTATTCTTGTTACTATTATTATTATCCCTATTCCTCTTGTCTTTCTCCTTATAACTACTATTATTATCGCTATGACTGTTATTATTATTCTTGTTACCATTATTATTATCCCTATTCCTCTTGTCTTTCACCTTATAACTATTATTATTATCGCTATAACTGTTATTATTATTCTTGTTACCATTATTATTATCCCTATTCCTCTTGTCTTTCTCCTTATTACTATTATTATTATCCTTATTATTATTATTATTATCGCTATAACAGTTATTATTATTCTTATTACTATTACTATTAACCGTATTCATCTTGTCTTTATCCTTATAACTATTATTATTATCCTTATTATTATTATTATTATTATCGCTATAACTGTTATTATTATCCTTATTACTATTATTATTATCGCTATAACTGTTATTATTATTCTTATTACTATTGTTACTATCCGTATTACTCTTGTCTTTATCCATATAACTATTATTATTAATCCTTTTTACTATTATTATTATCGCTACAACTGTTATTATTATCCTTAATACTATTATTATTATCCCTATTGGCCTTGTCTTTATCCTTATAACTATTATTATTATCCTTATTACTATTATTATTATCGCTATAACTGTTATTATTATCCTTAATACTATTATTATTATCCCTATTGGCCTTGTCTTTATCCTTATAACTATTATTATTATCCTTATTATTATTATTATTATCGCTATAACTGTTGTTATTATTCTTGTTACTATTATTATTATCCCTATTCCTCTTGTCTTTCTCCTTATAACTATTATTATTATCGCTATAACTGTTATTATTATTCTTATTACTATTGTTGCTATCCGTATTACTCTTGTCTTTATCCATATAACTATTATTATTAATCCTTATTACTATTATTATTATCGCTATAACTGTTATTATTATTCTTATTACTATTACTATTATCCCTATTCCTCTTGTATTTATCCTTATAACTATTATTATTATCCTTATTATTATTATTATTATAGCTATAACTGTTACTATTATTCTTGTTACTATTATTATTATCCCTATTCCTCTTGTCTTTCTCCTTATTACTATTATTATTATCCTTATTATTATTATTATTATCGCTATAACAGTTATTATTATTCTTATTACTATTACTATTAACCGTATTCATCTTGTCTTTATCCTTATAACTATTATTATTATCCTTATTATTATTATTATTATTATCGCTATAACTGTTATTATTATCCTTATTACTATTATTATTATCGCTATAACTGTTATTATTATTCTTATTACTATTGTTACTATCCGTATTACTCTTGTCTTTATCCATATAACTATTATTATTAATCCTTTTTACTATTATTATTATCGCTACAACTGTTATTATTATCCTTAATACTATTATTATTATCCCTATTGGCCTTGTCTTTATCCTTATAACTATTATTATTATCCTTATTATTATTATTATTATCGCTATAACTGTTGTTATTATTCTTGTTACTATTATTATTATCCCTATTCCTCTTGTCTTTCTCCTTATAACTATTATTATTATCGCTATAACTGTTATTATTATTCTTATTACTATTGTTGCTATCCGTATTACTCTTGTCTTTATCCATATAACTATTATTATTAATCCTTTTTACTATTATTATTATCGCTACAACTGTTATTATTATTGTTATTACTATTATTATTATCGCTATTGCCCTTGTCTTTATCCTTATAACTATTACTATTATCCTTATTACTATTATTATTATCGCTATAACTGTTATTATTATCCTTAATACTATTATTATTATCGCTATAACTGTTATTATTATTCTTGTTACTATTATTATTATCCCTATTCCTTTTGTCTTTCTCCTTATAACTATTATTATTATCCTTATTATTATTATTATTATTATCGCTATAACTGTTATTATTATTCTTGTTACTATTATTATTATCGCTATAACTGTTATTATTATTCTTATTACTATTGTTGCTATCCGTATTACTCTTGTCTTTATCCATATAACTATTATTATTAATCCTTTTTACTATTATTATTATCGCTACAACTGTTATTATTATTGTTATTACTATTATTATTATCGCTATTGCCCTTGTCTTTATCCTTATAACTATTACTATTATCCTTATTACTATTATTATTATCGCTATAACTGTTGTTATTATTATTGTTACTATTATTATTATCCCTATTCCTCTTGTCTTTCTCCTTATAACTATTATTATTATCGCTATAACTGTTATTATTATTCTTATTACTATTACTATTATCCCTATTCCTCTTGTCTATATCCTTATAACTATTATCATTATCCTTATTACTATTATTATTATCGCTATAACTGTTATTATTATTCTTGTTACTATTATTACTGTCCGTATTACTCTTGCCTTTATCCTTAATACTATTATTATTACCGCTATAACTGTTATTATTATTCTTGTTACTATTATTATTATCCCTATTCCTCTTGTCTTTCTCCTTATAACTATTAATATTATCCTTATTATTATTATTATTATCGCTATAACTGTTATTATTATTCTTATTACTATTACTATTCTCCCTATTCCTCTTGTATTTATTATTATAACTATTATCATTATCCTTATTATTATTATTATTATCGCTATAACTGTTACTATTATTCTTGTTACTATTATTATTATCCCTATTCCTCTTGTCTTTCCCCTTATAAATATAATTATTATCCTTATTATTATTATTATTATCGCTACAACTGTTATTATTATTGTTGTGACTATTATTATTATCGCTATTGCCCTTGTCTTTATCCTTATAACTATTATTATTATCCTTATTACTATTATTATTATCGCTATAACTCTTATTATTATGGTTATTCTATTGTTACTATCCCTATTGCTCTTGCCTTTAACCTTAATACTATTATTATTACCGCTATAACTGTTATTATTATTCTTGTTACTACTATTATTATCCCTATTCCTCTTGTCTTTCTCCTTATAACTATCATAATTATCCTTATTATTATTATTTTTATCGCTATAACTGTTATTATTATTCTTGTTACTATTATTATTATCGCTATAACTGTTATTATTATCCTTAATACTATTATTATTATCGCTATAACTGTTATTATTATTCTTGTTACTATTATTATTATCCCTATTCCTTTTGTCTTTCTCCTTATAACTATTATTATTATCCTTATTATTATTATTATTATCGCTATAACTGTTGTTATTATTATTGTTACTATTATTATTATCCCTATTCCTCTTGTCTTTCTCCTTATAACTATTATTATTATCGCTATAACTGTTATTATTATTCGTATTACTATTACTATTATCCCTATTCCTCTTGTCTATATCCTTATAACTATTATCATTATCCTTATTACTATTATTATTATCGCTATAACTGTTATTATTATTCTTGTTACTATTATTACTGTCCGTATTACTCTTGCCTTTATCCTTAATACTATTATTATTACCGCTATAACTGTTATTATTATTCTTGTTACTATTATTATTATCCCTATTCCTCTTGTCTTTCTCCTTATAACTATTAATATTATCCTTATTATTATTATTATTATCGCTATAACTGTTATTATTAATCTTATTACTATTACTATTATCCCTATTCCTCTTGTATTTATTATTATAACTATTATTATTATCCTTATTATTATTATTATTATCGCTATAACTGTTACTATTATTCTTGTTACTATTATTATTATCCCTATTCCTCTTGTCTTTCTCCTTATAAATATAATTATTATCCTTATTATTATTATTATTATCGCTACAACTGTTATTATTATTGTTGTGACTATTATTATTATCGCTATTGCCCTTGTCTTTATCCTTATAACTATTATTATTATCCTTATTACTATTATTATTATCGCTATAACTCTTATTATTATGGTTATTCTATTGTTACTATCCCTATTGCTCTTGCCTTTAACCTTATAACTATTATTATTATCGCTAACAACTGTTATTATTATTCTTATTACTATTATTATTATCCCTATTGGCCTTGTCTTTATCCATATAACTATTATTATTATCCTTATTACTATTATTATTATCATTATAACTGTTATTATTATCCTTAATACTATTATTATTATCGCTATAACTGTTATTCTTGTGGTTATTCTATTGTTACTATCCCTATTACTCCTGTCTTTATCCTTAATACTATTATTATTACCGCTATAACTGTTATTATTATTCTTGTTACTACTATTATTATCCCTATTCCTCTTGTCTTTCTCCTTATAACTATCATAATTATCCTTATTATTATTATTATTATCGCTATAACTTTTGTTATTATTCTTGATACTATTTTTATTATCGCTATTCCTCTTGTCTTTATCCTTATAACTATTATTATTATCCTTATTATTATTATTATTATTATCGCTATAACTGTTATTATTATTCTTGTTACTACTATTATTATCGCTATAACTGTTATTATTATTCTTATTACTATTGTTGCTATCCGTATTACTCTTGTCTTTATCCATATAACTATTATTATTAATCCTTTTTACTATTATTATTATCGCTACAACTGTTATTATTATTGTTATTACTATTATTATTATCGCTATTGCCCTTGTCTTTATCCTTATAACTATTACTATTATCCTTATTACTATTATTATTATCGCTATAACTGTTATTATTATCCTTAATACTATTATTATTATCGCCATAACTGTTACTATTATTCTTGTTACTATTATTATTATCCCTATTCCTCTTGTCTTTATCCTTCATACTATTATTATTACCGCTATAACTGTTATTATTATTCTTGTTACTATTATTATTATCCCTATTCCTCTTGTCTTTCTCCTTATGTCTATTATTATTATCCTTATTATTATTATTATTATCGCTATATCTGTTATTATTATTCTTATTACTATTATATTAACCGTATTCCTCTTGTCTTTATCTTTATAACTATTATTATTATCCTTATTATTATTATTATTATCGCTATAACTGTTGTTATTGTTCTTGTTACTATTATTATTATCCCTATTCCTCTTGTGTTTCTCCTTATAACTATTATTATTATCGCTATAACTGTTATTATTATTCTTATTACTATTACTATTATCCCTATTCCTCTTGTATTTATCCTTATAACGATTATTATTATCCTTATTATTATTATTATTATCGCTATAACTGTTACTATTATTCTTGTTACTATTATTATCATCCCTATTCCTCTTGTCTTTCTCCTTATAACTATTATTATTATCCTTATTATTATTATTATTATAGCTATAACTGTTATTATTATTCTTGTTACTATTATTATTATCGCTATAACTGTTGTTATTATTATTGTTACTATTGTTATTATCCCTATTCCTCTTGTCTTTCACCTTATAACTATTATTATTATCGCCATAACTGTTATTATTATCCTTAATACTATTATTATTATCGCTATAACTGTTATTATTATCCTTAATACTATTATTATTATCGCTATAACTGTTATTATTATTCTTGTTACTATTATTATTATCCCTATTCCTCTTGTATTTATTATTATAACTATTATCATTATCCTTATTATTATTATTATTATCGCTATAACTGTTACTATTATTCTTGTTACTATTATTATTATCCCTATTCCTCTTGTCTTTCTCCTTATAAATATAATTATTATCCTTATTATTATTATTATTATCGCTACAACTGTTATTATTATTGTTGTGACTATTATTATTATCGCTATTGCCCTTGTCTTTATCCTTATAACTATTATTATTATCCTTATTACTATTATTATTATCGCTATAACTCTTATTATTATGGTTATTCTATTGTTACTATCCCTATTGCTCTTGCCTTTAACCTTAATACTATTATTATTACCGCTATAACTGTTATTAATATTCTTGTTACTACTATTATTATCCCTATTCCTCTTGTCTTTCTCCTTATAACTATCATAATTATCCTTATTATTATTATTATTATCGCTATAACTGTTATTATTATTCTTGTTACTATTATTATTATCGCTATAACTGTTATTATTATCCTTAATACTATTATTATTATCGCTATAACTGTTATTATTATTCTTGTTACTATTATTATTATCCCTAATCCTTTTGTCTTTCTCCTTATAACTATTATTATTATCCTTATTATTATTATTATTATCGCTATAACTGTTGTTATTATTATTGTTACTATTATTATTATCCCTATTCCTCTTGTCTTTCTCCTTATAACTATTATTATTATCGCTATAACTGTTATTATTATGGTTATTCTATTGTTACTATCCCTATTACTCTTGTCTTTATTCTTATAACTATTATTATTATCCTTAACACTATTATTATTATCGCTATAACTGTTATTATTATACTTGTTACTATTATTATTATCCCTATTCCTTTTGTCTTTCTCCTTATAACTATTATTATTATCCTTATTGTTATTATTATTATCGCTATAACTGTTACTATTATTCTTGTTACTATTATTATTATCCCTATTCCTCTTGTCTTTCTCCTTATAACTATTATTATTATCGCTATAACTGTTATTATTATTCTTATTACTATTACTATTATCCCTATTCCTCTTGTATTTATCCTTATAACTATTATTATTATCCTTATTATTATTATTATTATCGCTATAACTTTTACTATTATTCTTGTTACTATTATTATTATCCCTATTCCTCTTGTCTTTCTCCTTATAACTATTATTATTATCCTTATTATTATTATTATTATTATCGCTACAACTGTTATTATTATTGTTGTTACTATTATTATTATCGCTATTGCCCTTGTCTTTATCCTTATAACTATTATTATTATCCTTATTACTATTATTATTATCGCTATAACTCTTATTATTATGGTTATTCTATTGTTACTATCCCTATTGCTCTTGCCTTTATCCTTATAACTATTATTATTATCGCTAATAACTGTTATTATTATTCTTATTACTATTATTATTATCCCTATTGGCCTTGTCTTTATCCATATAACTATTATTATTATCCTTATTACTATTATTATTATCATTATAACTGTTATTATTATCCTTAATACTATCATTATTATCGCTATAACTGTTATTATTGTGGTTATTCTATTGTTACTATCCCTATTACCCCTGTCTTTATCCTTAATACTATTATTATTACCGCTATAACTGTTATTATTATTCTGGTTACTACTATTATTATCCCTATTCCTCTTGTCTTTCTCCTTATAACTATTATTATTATCGCTATAACTGTTATTATTATGGTTATTCTATTGTTACTATCCCTATTCCTCTTGTCTTTCTCCTTATAACTATTATTATTATCCTTATTATTATTATTATTATTATCGCTACAACTGTTATTATTATTGTTGTTACTATTATTATTATCGCTATTGCCCTTGTCTTTATCCTTATAAATATTATTATTATCCTTATTACTATTATTATTATCGCTATAACTCTTATTATTATGGTTATTCTATTGTTACTATCCCTATTGCTCTTGCCTTTATCCTTATAACTATTATTATTATCGCTAATAACTGTTATTATTATTCTTATTACTATTATTATTATCCCTATTGGCCTTGTCTTTATCCATATAACTATTATTATTATCCTTATTACTATTATTATTATCATTATAACTGTTATTATTATCCTTAATACTATTATTATTATCGCTATAACTGTTATTATTGTGGTTATTCTATTGTTACTATCCCTATTACCCCTGTCTTTATCCTTAATACTATTATTATTACCGCTATAACTGTTATTATTATTCTGGTTACTACTATTATTATCCCTATTCCTCTTGTCTTTCTCCTTATAACTATTATTATTATCGCTATAACTGTTATTATTATGGTTATTCTATTGTTACTATCCCTATTCCTCTTGTCTTTCTCCTTATAACTATCATAATTATCCTTATTATTATTATTATTATCGCTATAACTTTTGTTATTATTCTTGATACTATTTTTATTATCCCTACTCCTCTTGTCTTTATCCTTATAACTATTATTATTATCCTTATTATTATTATTATTATTATCGCTATAACTGTTATTATTATTCTTGTTACTATTATTATTATCGCTATAACTGTTATTATTATCCTTAATACTATTATTATTATCGCTATAACTGTTATTATTATTCTTGTTACTATTATTATTATCCCTATTCCTTTTGTCTTTCTCCTTATAACTATTATTATTATCCTTATTATTATTATTATTATCGCTATAACTGTTGTTATTATTATTGTTACTATTATTATTATCCCTATTCCTCTTGTCTTTCTCCTTATAACTATTATTATTATCGCTATAACTGTTATTATTATGGTTATTCTATTGTTACTATCCCTATTACTCTTGTCTTTATTCTTATAACTATTATTATTATCCTTAACACAATTATTATTATCGCTATAACTGTTATTATTATACTTGTTACTATTATTATTATCCCTATTCCTTTTGTCTTTCTCCTTATAACTATTATTATTATCCTTATTATTATTATTATTATCGCTATAACTGTTACTATTATTCTTGTTACTATTATTATTATCCCTATTCCTCTTGTCTTTCTCCTTATAACTATTATTATTATCGCTATAACTGTTATTATTATTCTTATTACTATTACTATTATCCCTATTCCTCTTGTATTTATCCTTATAACTATTACTATTATCCTTATTATTATTATTATTATCGCTATAACTTTTACTATTATTCTTGTTACTATTATTATTATCCCTATTCCTCTTGTCTTTCTCCTTATAACTATTATTATTATCCTTATTATTATTATTATTATTATCGCTACAACTGTTATTATTATTGTTGTTACTATTATTATTCTCGCTATTGCCCTTGTCTTTATCCTTATAACTATTATTATTATCCTTATTACTATTATTATTATCGCTATAACTCTTATTATTATGGTTATTCTATTGTTACTATCCCTATTGCTCTTGCCTTTATCCTTATAACTATTATTATTATCGCTAATAACTGTTATTATTATTCTTATTACTATTATTATTATCCCTATTGGCCTTGTCTTTATCCATATAACTATTATTATTATCCTTATTACTATTATTATTATCATTATAACTGTTATTATTATCCTTAATACTATTATTATTATCGCTATAACTGTTATTATTGTGGTTATTCTATTGTTACTATCCCTATTACCCCTGTCTTTATCCTTAATACTATTATTATTACCGCTATAACTGTTATTATTATTCTGGTTACTACTATTATTATCCCTATTCCTCTTGTCTTTCTCCTTATAACTATTATTATTATCGCTATAACTGTTATTATTATGGTTATTCTATTGTTACTATCCCTATTCCTCTTGTCTTTCTCCTTATAACTATCATAATTATCCTTATTATTATTATTATTATCGCTATAACTTTTGTTATTATTCTTGATACTATTTTTATTATCCCTATTCCTCTTGTCTTTATCCTTATAACTATTATTATTATCCTTATATTATTATTATTATTATCGCTATAACTGTTATTATTATTCATGTTACTATTATTATTATCGCTATAACTGTTATTATTATTCTTATTACTATTGTTGCTATCCGTATTACTCTTGTCTTTATCCATATAACTATTATTATTAATCCTTTTTACTATTATTATTATCGCTACAACTGTTATTATTATTGTTATTACTATTATTATTATCGCTATTGCCCTTGTCTTTATCCTTATAACTATTACTATTATCCTTATTACTATTATTATTATCGCTATAACTGTTATTATTATCCTTAATACTATTATTATTATCGCTATAACTGTTATTATTATTCTTGTTACTATTATTATTATCCCTATTCCTTTTGTCTTTCTCCTTATAACTATTATTATTATCCTTATTATTATTATTATTATCGCTATAACTGTTGTTATTATTATTGTTACTATTATTATTATCCCTATTCCTCTTGTCTTTCTCCTTATAACTATTATTATTATCGCTATAACTGTTATTATTATTCTTATTACTATTACTATTATCCCTATTCCTCTTGTCTATATCCTTATAACTATTATCATTATCCTTATTACTATTATTATTACCGCTATAACTGTTATTATTATTCTTGTTACTATTATTATTATCCCTATTCCTCTTGTCTTTCTCCTTATAACTATTAATATTATCCTTATTATTATTATTATTATCGCTATAACTGTTATTATTATTCTTATTACTATTACTATTATCCCTATTCCTCTTGTATTTATTATTATAACTATTATTATTATCCTTATTATTATTATTATTATCGCTATAACTGTTACTATTATTCTTGTTACTATTATTATTATCCCTATTCCTCTTGTCTTTCTCCTTATAAATATAATTATTATCCTTATTATTATTATTATTATCGCTACAACTGTTATTATTATTGTTGTGACTATTATTATTATCGCTATTGCCCTTGTCTTTATCCTTATAACTATTATTATTATCCTTATTACTATTATTATTATCGCTATAACTCTTATTATTATGGTTATTCTATTGTTACTATCCCTATTGCTCTTGCCTTTAACCTTATAACTATTATTATTATCGCTAACAACTGTTATTATTATTCTTATTACTATTATTATTATCCCTATTGGCCTTGTCTTTATCCATATAACTATTATTATTATCCTTATTACTATTATTATTATCATTATAACTGTTATTATTATCCTTAATACTATTATTATTATCGCTATAACTGTTATTATTGTGGTTATACTATTGTTACTATCCCTATTACTCCTGTCTTTATCCTTAATACTATTATTATTACCGCTATAACTGTTATTATTGTTCTTGTTACTACTATTATTATCCCTATTCCTCTTGTCTTTCTCCTTATAACTATTATTATTATCCTTATTATTATTATTATTATCGCTATAACTGTTGTTATTATTATTGTTACTATTATTATTATCCCTATTCCTCTTGTCTTTCTCCTTATAACTATTATTATTATCGCTATAACTGTTATTATTATGGTTATTCTATTGTTACTATCCCTATTCCTCTTGTCTTTCTCCTTATAACTATCATAATTATCCTTATTATTATTATTATTATTATCGCTATAACTTTTGTTATTATTCTTGATACTATTTTTATTATCCCTATTCCTCTTGTCTTTATCCTTATGACTATTATTATTATCCTTATTATTATTATTATTATTATCGCTATAACTGTTATTATTATTCTGGTTACTACTATTATTATCGCTATAACTGTTATTATTATTCTTATTACTATTGTTGCTATCCGTATTACTCTTGTCTTTATCCATATAACTATTATTATTAATCCTTTTTACTATTATTATTATCGCTACAACTGTTATTATTATTGTTATTACTATTATTATTATCGCTATTGCCCTTGTCTTTATCCTTATAACTATTACTATTATCCTTATTACTATTATTATTATCGCTATAACTGTTATTATTATCCTTAATACTATTATTATTATCGCTATAACTGTTAATATTATTCTTGTTACTATTATTATTATCCCTATTCCTTTTGTCTTTCTCCTTATAACTATTATTATTATCCTTATTATTATTATTATTATCGCTATAACTGTTGTTATTATTATTGTTACTATTATTATTATCCCTATTCCTCTTGTCTTTCTCCTTATAACTATTATTATTATCGCTATAACTGTTATTATTATGGTTATTCCATTGTTACTATCCCTATTACTCTTGTCTTTATCCTTATAACTATTATTATTATCCTTAACACTATTATTATTATCGCTATAACTGTTATTATTATCCTTAATACTATTATTATTATCGCTATAACTGTTATTATTATTCTTGTTACTATTATTATTATCCCTATTCCTTTTGTCTTTCTCCTTATAACTATTATTATTATCCTTATTATTATTATTATTATCGCTATAACTATTGTTATTATTATTGTTACTATTATTATTATCCCTATTAGTCTTGTCTTTATCCTTATAACTATTATTATTATCGCTATAGCTGTTATTATTATTGTTGTTACTATTATTATTATCGCTATTGCCCTTGTCTTTATCCTTATTACTATTATTATTATCGCTATAACTGTTATTATTATCCTTAATACTATTATTATTATCGCTATAACTGTTATTATTATTCTTGTTACTATTATTGTTATCCCTATTCCTTTTGTCTTTCTCCTTATAACTATTATTATTATCCTTATTATTATTATTATTATCGCTATAACTGTTGTTATTATTATTGTTACTATTATTATTACCCCTATTACTCTTGTCTTTATCCTTATAACTATCATAATTATCCTTATTATTATTATTATTATCGCTATAACTTTTGTTATTATTCTTGATACTATTTTTATTATCCGTATTCCTCTTGTCTTTATCCTTATAACTATTATTATTATCCTTATTATTATTATTATTATTATCGCTATAACTGTTATTATTATTCTTGTTACTATTATTATTATCGCTATAACTGTTATTATTATTCTTATTACTATTGTTGCTATCCGTATTACTCTTGTCTTTATCCATATAACTATTATTATTAATCCTTTTTACTATTATTATTATCGCTACAACTGTTATTATTATTGTTATTACTATTATTATTATCGCTATTGCCCTTGTCTTTATCCTTATAACTATTACTATTATCCTTATTACTATTATTATTATCGCTATAACTGTTGTTATTATTATTGTTACTATTATTATTATCCCTATTCCTCTTGTCTTTCTCCTTATAACTATTATTATTATCGCTATAACTGTTATTATTATTCTTATTACTATTACTATTATCCCTATTCCTCTTGTCTATATCCTTATAACTATTATCATTATCCTTATTACTATTATTATTATCGCTATAACTGTTATTATTATCCTTAATACTATTATTATTATCGCTATAACTGTTATTATTATTCTTGTTACTATTATTATTATCCCTATTCCTTTTGTCTTTCTCCTTATAACTATTATTATTATCCTTATTATTATTATTATTATCGCTATAACTATTGTTATTATTATTGTTACTATTATTATTATCCCTATTAGTCTTGTCTTTATCCTTATAACTATCATAATTATCCTTATTATTATTATTATTATCGCTATATCTTTTGTTATTATTCTTGATACTATTTTTATTATCCCTATTCCTCTTGTCTTTATCCTTATAACTATTATTATTATCCTTATTATTATTATTATTATTATCGCTATAACTGTTATTGTTATTCTTGTTACTATTATTATTATCGCTATAACTGTTATTATTATTCTTATTACTATTGTTGCTATCCGTATTACTCTTGTCTTTATCCATATAACTATTATTATTAATCCTTTTTACTATTATTATTATCGCTACAACTGTTATTATTATTGTTATTACTATTATTATTATCGCTATTGCCCTTGTCTTTATCCTTATAACTATTACTATTATCCTTATTACTATTATTATTATCGCTATAACTGTTATTATTATCCTTAATACTATTATTATTATCGCTATAACTGTTATTATTATTCTTGTTACTATTATTATTATCCCTATTCCTTTTGTCTTTCTCCTTATAACTATTATTATTATCCTTATTATTATTATTATTATCGCTATAACTGTTGTTATTATTATTGTTACTATTATTATTATCCCTATTCCTCTTGTCTTTCTCCTTATAACTATTATTATTATCGCTATAACTGTTATTATTATGGTTATTCTATTGTTACTATCCCTATTCCTCTTGTCTTTCTCCTTATAACTATCATAATTATCCTTATTATTATTATTATTATCGCTATAACTTTTGTTATTATTCTTGATACTATTTTTATTATCCCTATTCCTCTTGTCTTTATCCTTATAACTATTATTATTATCCTTATTATTATTATTATTATTATCGCTATAACTGTTATTATTATTCTTGTTACTATTATTATTATCGCTATAACTGTTATTATTATTCTTATTGCTATTGTTGCTATCCGTATTACTCTTGTCTTTATCCATATAACTATTATTATTAATCCTTTTTACTATTATTGTTATCGCTACAACTGTTATTATTATTGTTATTACTATTATTATCATCGCTATTGCCCTTGTCTTTATCCTTATAACTATTACTATTATCCTTATTACTATTATTATTATCGCTATAACTGTTATTATTATCCTTAATACTATTATTATTATCGCTATAACTGTTATTATTATTCTTGTTACTATTATTATTATCCCTATTCCTTTTGTCTTTCTCCTTATAACTATTATTATTATCCTTATTATTATTATTATTATCGCTATAACTATTGTTATTATTATTGTTACTATTATTATTATCCCTATTACTCTTGTCTTTATCCTTATAACTATCATAATTATCCTTATTATTATTATTATTATCGCTATAACTTTTGTTATTATTCTTGATACTATTTTTATTATCCCCATTCCTCTTGTCTTTATCCTTATAACTATTATTATTATCCTTATTATTATTATTATTATTATCGCTATAACTGTTATTGTTATTCTTGTTACTATTATTATTATCGCTATAACTGTTATTATTATTCTTATTACTATTGTTGCTATCCGTATTACTCTTGTCTTTATCCAGATAACTATTATTATTAATCCTTTTTACTATTATTATTATCGCTATTGCCCTTGTCTTTATCCTTATAACTATTACTATTATCCTTATTACTATTATTATTATCGCTATAACTGTTATTATTATCCTTAATACTATTATTATTATCGCTATAACTGTTATTATTATTCTTGTTACTATTATTATTATCCCTATTCCTTTTGTCTTTCTCCTTATAACTATTATTATTATCCTTATTATTATTATTATTATCGCTATAACTGTTGTTATTATTATTGTTACTATTATTATTATCCCTATTCCTCTTGTCTTTCTCCTTATAACTATTATTATTATCGCTATAACTGTTATTATTATGGTTATTCTATTGTTACTATCCCTATTACTCTTGTCTTTATCCTTATAACTATTATTATTATCCTTAACACTATTATTATTATCGCTATAACTGTTATTATTATACTTGTTACTATTATTATTATCTCTATTCCTTTTGTCTTTCTCCTTATAACTATTATTATTATCCTTATTATTATTATTATTATTATCGCTATAACTGTTACTATTATTCTTGTTACTATTATTATTATCCCTATTCCTCTTGTCTTTCTCCTTATAACTATTATTATTATCGCTATAGCTGTTATTATTATTGTTGTTACTATTATTATTATCGCTATTGCCCTTGTCTTTATCCTTATTACTATTATTATTATCGCTATAACTGTTATTATTATCCTTAATACTATTATTATTATCGCTATAACTGTTATTATTATTCTTGTTACTATTATTATTATCCCTATTCCTTTTGTCTTTCTCCTTATAACTATTATTATTATCCTTATTATTATTATTATTATCGCTATAACTATTGTTATTATTATTGTTACTATTATTATTATCCCTATTACTCTTGTCTTTATCCTTATAACTATCATAATTATCCTTATTATTATTATTATTATCGCTATAACTTTTGTTATTATTCTTGATACTATTTTTATTATCCCTATTCCTCTTGTCTTTATCCTTATAACTATTATTATTATCCTTATTATTATTATTATTATTATCGCTATAACTGTTATTGTTATTCTTGTTACTATTATTATTAACGCTATAACTGTTATTATTATTCTTATTACTATTGTTGCTATCCGTATTACTCTTGTCTTTATCCAGATAACTATTATTATTATTCCTTTTTACTATTATTATTATCGCTACAACTGTTATTATTATTGTTATTACTATTATTATTATTATCGCTATTGCCCTTGTCTTTATCCTTATAACTATTACTATTATCCTTATTACTATTATTATTATCGCTATAACTGTTATTATTATCCTTAATACTATTATTATTATCGCTATAACTGTTATTATTATTCTTGTTACTATTATTATTATCCCTATTCCTTTTGTCTTTCTCCTTATAACTATTATTATTATCCTTATTATTATTATTATTATCGCTATAACTGTTGTTATTATTATTGTTACTATTATTATTATCCGTATTCCTCTTGTCTTTCTCCTTATAACTATCATAATTATCCTTATTATTATTATTATTATCGCTATAACTTTTGTTATTATTCTTGATACTATTTTTATTATCCCTATTCCTCTTGTCTTTATCCTTATAACTATTATTATTATCCTTATTATTATTATTATTATTATCGCTATAACTGTTATTATTATTCTTGTTACTATTATTATTATCGCTATAACTGTTATTATTATTCTTATTACTATTGTTGCTATCCGTATTACTCTTGTCTTTATCCATATAACTATTATTATTAATCCTTTTTACTATTATTATTATCGCTACAACTGTTATTATTATTGTTATTACTATTATTATTATCGCTATTGCCCTTGTCTTTATCCTTATAACTATTACTATTATCCTTATTACTATTATTATTATCGCTATAACTGTTGTTATTATTATTGTTACTATTATTATTATCCCTATTCCTCTTGTCTTTCTCCTTATAACTATTATTATTATTGCTATAACTGTTATTATTATTCTTATTACTATTACTATTATCCCTATTCCTCTTGTCTATATCCTTATAACTATTATCATTATCCTTATTACTATTATTATTATCGCTATAACTGTTATTATTATTCTTGTTACTATTATTACTGTCCGTATTACTCTTGCCTTTATCCTTAATACTATTATTATTACCGCTATAACTGTTATTATTATTCTTGTTACTATTATTATTATCCCTATTCCTTTTGTCTTTCTCCTTATAACTATTATTATTATCCTTATTATTATTATTATTATCGCTATAACTGTTGTTATTATTATTGTTACTATTATTATTATCCCTATTCCTCTTGACTTTCTCCTTATAACTATTATTATTATCGCTATAACTGTTATTATCATGGTTATTCTATTGTTACTATCCCTATTACTCTTGTCTTTATCCTTATAACTATTATTATTATCCTTAACACTATTATTATTATCGCTATAACTGTTATTATTATACTTGTTACTATTATTATTATCTCTATTCCTTTTGTCTTTCTCCTTATAACTATTATTATTATCCTTATTATTATTATTATTATTATCGCTATAACTGTTACTATTATTCTTGTTACTATTATCATTATCCCTATTCCTCTTGTCTTTCTCCTTATAACTATTATTATTATCGCTATAGCTGTTATTATTATTGTTGTTACTATTATTATTATCGCTATTGCCCTTGTCTTTATCCTTATTACTATTATTATTAACGCTATAACTGTTATTATTATCCTTAATACTATTATTATTATCGCTATAACTGTTATTATTATTCTTGTTACTATTATTATTATCCCTATTCCTTTTGTCTTTCTCCTTATAACTATTATTATTATCCTTATTATTATTATTATTATCGCTATAACTATTGTTATTATTATTGTTACTATTATTATTATCCCTATTACTCTTGTCTTTCTCCTTATAACTATCATAATTATCCTTATTATTATTATTATTATTATCGCTATAACTTTTGTTATTATTCTTGATACTATTTTTATTATCCCTATTCCTCTTGTCTTTATCCTTATAACTATTATTATTATCCTTATTATTATTATTATTATTATCGCTATAACTGTTATTATTATTCTTGTTACTATTATTATTATCGCTATAACTGTTATTATTATTCTTATTACTATTGTTGCTATCCGTATTACTCTTGTCTATATCCATATAACTATTATTATTAATCCTTTTTACTATTATTATTATCGCTACAACTGTTATTATTATTGTTATTACTATTATTATTATCGCTATTGCCCTTGTCTTTATCCTTATAACTATTACTATTATCCTTATTACTATTATTATTATCGCTATAACTGTTATTATTATCCTTAATACTATTATTATTATCGCTATAACTGTTATTATTATTCTTGTTACTATTATTATTATCCCTATTCCTTTTGTCTTTCTCCTTATAACTATTATTATTATCCTTATTATTATTATTATTATCGCTATAACTGTTGTTATTATTATTGTTACTATTATTATTATCCCTATTCCTCTTGTCTTTCTCCTTATAACTATTATTATTATCGCTATAACTGTTATTATTATGGTTATTCTATTGTTACTATCCCTATTACTCTTGTCTTTATCCTTATAACTATTATTATTATCCTTAACACTATTATTATTATCGCTATGACTGTTATTATTATACTTGTTACTATTATTATTATCCCTATTCCTTTTGTCTTTCTCCTTATAACTATTATTATTATCCTTATTATTATTATTATTATCGCTATAACTGTTATTATTATTCTTATTACTATTACTATTATCCCTATTCCTCTTGTCTATATCCTTATAACTATTATCATTATCCTTATTACTATTATTATTATCGCTATAACTGTTATTATTATCCTTAATACTATTATTATTATCGCTATAACTGTTATTATTATTCTTGTTACTATTATTATTATCCCTATTCCTTTTGTCTTTCTCCTTATAACTATTATTATTATCCTTATTATTATTATTATTATCGCTATAACTATTGTTATTATTATTGTTACTATTATTATTATCCCTATTAGTCTTGTCTTTATCCTTATAACTATCATAATTATCCTTATTATTATTATTATTATCGCTATATCTTTTGTTATTATTCTTGATACTATTTTTATTATCCCTATTCCTCTTGTCTTTATCCTTATAACTATTATTATTATCCTTATTATTATTATTATTATCGCTATAACTATTGTTATTATTATTGTTACTATTATTATTATCCCTATTACTCTTGTCTTTATCCTTATAACTATCATAATTATCCTTATTATTATTATTATTATCGCTATAACTTTTGTTATTATTCTTGATACTATTTTTATTATCCCCATTCCTCTTGTCTTTATCCTTATAACTATTATTATTATCCTTATTATTATTATTATTATTATCGCTATAACTGTTATTGTTATTCTTGTTACTATTATTATTATCGCTATAACTGTTATTATTATTCTTATTACTATTGTTGCTATCCGTATTACTCTTGTCTTTATCCAGATAACTATTATTATTAATCCTTTTTACTATTATTATTATCGCTATTGCCCTTGTCTTTATCCTTATAACTATTACTATTATCCTTATTACTATTATTATTATCGCTATAACTGTTATTATTATCCTTAATACTATTATTATTATCGCTATAACTGTTATTATTATTCTTGTTACTATTATTATTATCCCTATTCCTTTTGTCTTTCTCCTTATAACTATTATTATTATCCTTATTATTATTATTATTATCGCTATAACTGTTGTTATTATTATTGTTACTATTATTATTATCCCTATTCCTCTTGTCTTTCTCCTTATAACTATTATTATTATCGCTATAACTGTTATTATTATGGTTATTCTATTGTTACTATCCCTATTACTCTTGTCTTTATCCTTATAACTATTATTATTATCCTTAACACTATTATTATTATCGCTATAACTGTTATTATTATACTTGTTACTATTATTATTATCTCTATTCCTTTTGTCTTTCTCCTTATAACTATTATTATTATCCTTATTATTATTATTATTATTATCGCTATAACTGTTACTATTATTCTTGTTACTATTATTATTATCGTTATTCCTCTTGTCTTTCTCCTTATAACTATTATTATTATCGCTATAGCTGTTATTATTATTGTTGTTACTATTATTATTATCGCTATTGCCCTTGTCTTTATCCTTATTACTATTATTATTATCGCTATAACTGTTATTATTATCCTTAATACTATTATTATTATCGCTATAACTGTTATTATTATTCTTGTTACTATTATTATTATCCCTATTCCTTTTGTCTTTCTCCTTATAACTATTATTATTATCCTTATTATTATTATTATTATCGCTATAACTATTGTTATTATTATTGTTACTATTATTATTATCCCTATTACTCTTGTCTTTATCCTTATAACTATCATAATTATCCTTATTATTATTATTATTATCGCTATAACTTTTGTTATTATTCTTGATACTATTTTTATTATCCCTATTCCTCTTGTCTTTATCCTTATAACTATTATTATTATCCTTATTATTATTATTATTATTATCGCTATAAATGTTATTGTTATTCTTGTTACTATTATTATTAACGCTATAACTGTTATTATTATTCTTATTACTATTGTTGCTATCCGTATTACTCTTGTCTTTATCCAGATAACTATTATTATTAATCCTTTTTACTATTATTATTATCGCTACAACTGTTATTATTATTGTTATTACTATTATTATTATTATCGCTATTGCCCTTGTCTTTATCCTTATAACTATTACTATTATCCTTATTACTATTATTATTATCGCTATAACTGTTATTATTATCCTTAATACTATTATTATTATCGCTATAACTGTTATTATTATTCTTGTTACTATTATTATTATCCCTATTCCTTTTGTCTTTCTCCTTATAACTATTATTATTATCCTTATTATTATTATTATTATCGCTATAACTGTTGTTATTATTATTGTTACTATTATTATTATCCGTATTCCTCTTGTCTTTCTCCTTATAACTATCATAATTATCCTTATTATTATTATTATTATCGCTATAACTTTTGTTATTATTCTTGATACTATTTTTATTATCCCTATTCCTCTTGTCTTTATCCTTATAACTATTATTATTATCCTTATTATTATTATTATTATTATCGCTATAACTGTTATTATTATTCTTGTTACTATTATTATTATCGCTATAACTGTTATTATTATTCTTATTACTATTGTTGCTATCCGTATTACTCTTGTCTTTATCCATATAACTATTATTATTAATCCTTTTTACTATTATTATTATCGCTACAACTGTTATTATTATTGTTATTACTATTATTATTATCGCTATTGCCCTTGTCTTTATCCTTATAACTATTACTATTATCCTTATTACTATTATTATTATCGCTATAACTGTTGTTATTATTATTGTTACTATTATTATTATCCCTATTCCTCTTGTCTTTCTCCTTATAACTATTATTATTATTGCTATAACTGTTATTATTATTCTTATTACTATTACTATTATCCCTATTCCTCTTGTCTATATCCTTATAACTATTATCATTATCCTTATTACTATTATTATTATCGCTATAACTGTTATTATTATTCTTGTTACTATTATTACTGTCCGTATTACTCTTGCCTTTATCCTTAATACTATTATTATTACCGCTATAACTGTTATTATTATTCTTGTTACTATTATTATTATCCCTATTCCTTTTGTCTTTCTCCTTATAACTATTATTATTATCCTTATTATTATTATTATTATCGCTATAACTGTTGTTATTATTATTGTTACTATTATTATTATCCCTATTCCTCTTGTCTTTCTCCTTATAACTATTATTATTATCGCTATAACTGTTATTATTATGGTTATTCTATTGTTACTATCCCTATTACTCTTGTCTTTATCCTTATAACTATTATTATTATCCTTAACACTATTATTATTATCGCTATAACTGTTATTATTATACTTGTTACTATTATTATTATCTCTATTCCTTTTGTCTTTCTCCTTATAACTATTATTATTATCCTTATTATTATTATTATTATTATCGCTATAACTGTTACTATTATTCTTGTTACTATTATTATTATCCCTATTCCTCTTGTCTTTCTCCTTATAACTATTATTATTATCGCTATAGCTGTTATTATTATTGTTGTTACTATTATTATTATCGCTATTGCCCTTGTCTTTATCCTTATAACTATCATAATTATCCTTATTATTATTATTATTATTATCGCTATAACTTTTGTTATTATTCTTGATACTATTTTTATTATCCCTATTCCTCTTGTCTTTATCCTTATAACTATTATTATTATCCTTATTATTATTATTATTATTATCGCTATAACTGTTATTATTATTCTTGTTACTATTATTATTATCGCTATAACTGTTATTATTATTCTTATTACTATTGTTGCTATCCGTATTACTCTTGTCTATATCCATATAACTATTATTATTAATCCTTTTTACTATTATTATTATCGCTACAACTGTTATTATTATTGTTATTACTATTATTATTATCGCTATTGCCCTTGTCTTTATCCTTATAACTATTACTATTATCCTTATTACTATTATTATTATCGCTATAACTGTTATTATTATCCTTAATACTATTATTATTATCGCTATAACTGTTATTATTATTCTTGTTACTATTATTATTATCCCTATTCCTTTTGTCTTTCTCCTTATAACTATTATTATTATCCTTATTATTATTATTATTATCGCTATAACTGTTGTTATTATTATTGTTACTATTATTATTATCCCTATTCCTCTTGTCTTTCTCCTTATAACTATTATTATTATCGCTATAACTGTTATTATTATGGTTATTCTATTGTTACTATCCCTATTACTCTTGTCTTTATCCTTATAACTATTATTATTATCCTTAACACTATTATTATTATCGCTATGACTGTTATTATTATACTTGTTACTATTATTATTATCCCTATTCCTTTTGTCTTTCTCCTTATAACTATTATTATTATCCTTATTATTATTATTATTATCGCTATAACTGTTACTATAATTCTTGTTACTATTATTATTATCCCTATTCCTCTTGTCTTTCTCCTTATAACTATTATTATTATCGCTATAACTGTTATTATTATTCTTATTACTATTACTATTAACCGTATTCCTCTTGTCTTTATCTTTATAACTATTATTATTATCCTTATTATTATTATTATTATCGCTATAACTGTTACTATTATTCTTGTTACTATTATTATTATCTCTATTCCTTTTGTCTTTCTCCTTATAACTATTATTATTATCCTTATTATTATTATTATTATTATCGCTATAACTGTTACTATTATTCTTGTTACTATTATTATTATCCCTATTCCTCTTGTCTTTCTCCTTATAACTATTATTATTATCGCTATAGCTGTTATTATTATTGTTGTTACTATTATTATTATCGCTATTGCCCTTGTCTTTATCCTTATTACTATTATTATTATCGCTATAACTGTTATTATTATCCTTAATACTATTATTATTATCGCTATAACTGTTATTATTATTCTTGTTACTATTATTATTATCCCTATTCCTTTTGTCTTTCTCCTTATAACTATTATTATTATCCTTATTATTATTATTATTATCGCTATAACTATTGTTATTATTATTGTTACTATTATTATTATCCCTATTACTCTTGTCTTTATCCTTATAACTATCATAATTATCCTTATTATTATTATTATTATCGCTATAACTTTTGTTATTATTCTTGATACTATTTTTATTATCCCTATTCCTCTTGTCTTTATCCTTATAACTATTATTATTATCCTTATTATTATTATTATTATTATCGCTATAACTGTTATTGTTATTCTTGTTACTATTATTATTAACGCTATAACTGTTATTATTATTCTTATTACTATTGTTGCTATCCGTATTACTCTTGTCTTTATCCAGATAACTATTATTATTAATCCTTTTTACTATTATTATTATCGCTACAACTGTTATTATTATTGTTATTACTATTATTATTATTATCGCTATTGCCCTTGTCTTTATCCTTATAACTATTACTATTATCCTTATTACTATTATTATTATCGCTATAACTGTTATTATTATCCTTAATACTATTATTATTATCGCTATAACTGTTATTATTATTCTTGTTACTATTATTATTATCCCTATTCCTTTTGTCTTTCTCCTTATAACTATTATTATTATCCTTATTGTTATTATTATTATCGCTATAACTGTTGTTATTATTATTGTTACTATTATTATTATCCGTATTCCTCTTGTCTTTCTCCTTATAACTATCATAATTATCCTTATTATTATTATTATTATCGCTATAACTTTTGTTATTATTCTTGATACTATTTTTATTATCCCTATTCCTCTTGTCTTTATCCTTATAACTATTATTATTATCCTTATTATTATTATTATTATTATCGCTATAACTGTTATTATTATTCTTGTTACTATTATTATTATCGCTATAACTGTTATTATTATTCTTATTACTATTGTTGCTATCCGTATTACTCTTGTCTTTATCCATATAACTATTATTATTAATCCTTTTTACTATTATTATTATCGCTACAACTGTTATTATTATTGTTATTACTATTATTATTATCGCTATTGCCCTTGTCTTTATCCTTATAACTATTACTATTATCCTTATTACTATTATTATTATCGCTATAACTGTTGTTATTATTATTGTTACTATTATTATTATCCCTATTCCTCTTGTCTTTCTCCTTATAACTATTATTATTATTGCTATAACTGTTATTATTATTCTTATTACTATTACTATTATCCCTATTCCTCTTGTCTATATCCTTATAACTATTATCATTATCCTTATTACTATTATTATTATCGCTATAACTGTTATTATTATTCTTGTTACTATTATTACTGTCCGTATTACTCTTGCCTTTATCCTTAATACTATTATTATTACCGCTATAACTGTTATTATTATTCTTGTTACTATTATTATTATCCCTATTCCTTTTGTCTTTCTCCTTATAACTATTATTATTATCCTTATTATTATTATTATTATTATCGCTATAACTGTTACTATTATTCTTGTTACTATTATTATTATCCCTATTCCTCTTGTCTTTCTCCTTATAACTATTATTATTATCGCTATAGCTGTTATTATTATTGTTGTTACTATTATTATTATCGCTATTGCCCTTGTCTTTATCCTTATTACTATTATTATTAACGCTATAACTGTTATTATTATCCTTAATACTATTATTATTATCGCTATAACTGTTATTATTATTCTTGTTACTATTATTATTATCCCTATTCCTTTTGTCTTTCTCCTTATAACTATTATTATTATCCTTATTATTATTATTATTATCGCTATAACTATTGTTATTATTATTGTTACTATTATTATTATCCCTATTACTCTTGTCTTTCTCCTTATAACTATCATAATTATCCTTATTATTATTATTATTATTATCGCTATAACTTTTGTTATTATTCTTGATACTATTTTTATTATCCCTATTCCTCTTGTCTTTATCCTTATAACTATTATTATTATCCTTATTATTATTATTATTATTATCGCTATAACTGTTATTATTATTCTTGTTACTATTATTATTATCGCTATAACTGTTATTATTATTCTTATTACTATTGTTGCTATCCGTATTACTCTTGTCTTTATCCATATAACTATTATTATTAATCCTTTTTACTATTATTATTATCGCTACAACTGTTATTATTATTGTTATTACTATTATTATTATCGCTATTGCCCTTGTCTTTATCCTTATAACTATTACTATTATCCTTATTACTATTATTATTATCGCTATAACTGTTATTATTATCCTTAATACTATTATTATTATCGCTATAACTGTTATTATTATTCTTGTTACTATTATTATTATCCCTATTCCTTTTGTCTTTCTCCTTATAACTATTATTATTATCCTTATTATTATTATTATTATCGCTATAACTATTGTTATTATTATTGTTACTATTATTATTATCCCTATTACTCTTGTCTTTATCCTTATAACTATTATTATTATCCTTAACACTATTATTATTATCGCTATAACTGTTATTATTATACTTGTTACTATTATTATTATCCCTATTCCTTTTGTCATTGTCGTTATAACTATTATTATTATCCTTATTATTATTATTATTATCGCTATAACTGTTACTATTATTCTTGTTACTATTATTATTATCCCTATTCCTCTTGTCTTTCTCCTTATAACTATTATTATTATCGCTATAACTGTTATTATTATTCTTATTACTATTACTATAATCCCTATTCCTCTTGTATTTATTATTATAACTATTATTATTATCCTTATTATTATTATTATTATCGCTATAACTGTTACTATTATTCTTGTTACTATTATTATTATCCCTATTCCTCAAGTCTTTCTCCTTATAAATATAATTATTATCCTTATTATTATTATTATTATCGCTACAACTGTTATTATTATTGTTGCTACTATTATTATTATCGCTATTGCCCTTGTCTTTATCCTTATAACTATTATTATTATCCTTATTACTATTATTATTATCGCTATAACTCTTATTATTATGGTTATTCTATTGTTACTATCCCTATTGCTCTTGCCTTTATCCTTATAACTATTATTATTAGCGCTAATAACTGTTATTATTATTCTTATTACTATTATTATTATCCCTATTGGCCTTGTCTTTATCCATATAACTATTATTATTATCCTTATTACTATTATTATTATCATTATAACTGTTATTATTATCCTTAATACTATTATTATTATCGCTATAACTGTTATTATTGTGGTTATTCTATTGTTACTATCCCTATTACCCCTGTCTTTATCCTTAATACTATTATTATTACCGCTATAACTGTTATTATTATTCTGGTTACTACTATTATTATCCCTATTCCTCTTGTCTTTCTCCTTATAACTATCATAATTATCCTTATTATTATTATTATTATCGCTATAACTGTTGTTATTATTCATGATACTATTTTTATTATCCCTATTCCTCTTGTCTTTCTCCTTATAACTATTATTATTATCGCTATAACTGTTATTATTATCCTTAATACTATTATTATTATCGCTATAACTGTAATTATTATTCTTGTTACTATTATTATTATCCCTATTCCTCTTGTCTTTCTCCTTATAACTATTATTATTATCCTTATTATTATTATTATTATCGCTATAACTGTTATTATTATTCTTGTTACTATTATTATTATCCCTATTCCTTTTGTCTTTCTCCTTATAACTATTATTATTATCCTTATTATTATTATTATTATCGCTATAACTGTTGTTATTATTATTGTTACTATTATTATTATCCCTATTCCTCTTGTCTTTCTCCTTATAACTATTATTATTATCGCTATAACTGTTATTATTATGGTTATTCTATTGTTACTATCCCTATTCCTCTTGTCTTTCTCCTTATAACTATCATAATTATCCTTATTATTATTATTATTATTATCGCTATAACTTTTGTTATTATTCTTGATACTATTTTTATTATCCCTATTCCTCTTGTCTTTATCCTTATAACTATTATTATTATCCTTATTATTATTATTATTATTATCGCTATAACTGTTATTATTATTCTTGTTACTATTACTATTATCGCTATAACTGTTATTATTATTCTTATTACTATTGTTGCTATCCGTATTACTCTTGTCTTTATCCATATAACTATTATTATTAATCCTTTTTACTATTATTATTATCGCTACAACTGTTATTATTATTGTTATTACTATTATTATTATCGCTATTGCCCTTGTCTTTATCCTTATAACTATTACTATTATCCTTATTACTATTATTATTATCGCTATAACTGTTATTATTATCCTTAATACTATTATTATTATCGCTATAACTGTTATTATTATTCTTGTTACTATTATTATTATCCCTATTCCTTTTGTCTTTCTCCTTATAACTATTATTATTATCCTTATTATTATTATTATTATCGCTATAACTATTGTTATTATTATTGTTACTATTATTATTATCCCTATTACTCTTGTCTTTATCCTTATAACTATTATTATTATCCTTAACACTATTATTATTATCGCTATAACTGTTATTATTATACTTGTTACTATTATTATTATCCCTATTCCTTTTGTCATTCTCGTTATAACTATTATTATTATCCTTATTATTATTATTATTATCGCTATAACTGTTACTATTATTCTTGTTACTATTATTATTATCCCTATTCCTCTTGTCTTTCTCCTTATAACTATTATTATTATCGCTATAACTGTTATTATTATTCTTATTACTATTACTATTATCCCTATTCCTCTTGTATTTATCCTTATAACTATTATTATTATCCTTATTATTATTATTATTATTATCGCTATAACTGTTATTATTATTCTTGTTACTATTATTATTATCGCTATAACTGTTATTATTATTCTTATTACTATTGTTGCTATCCGTATTACTCTTGTCTTTATCCATATAACTATTATTATTAATCCTTTTTACTATTATTATTATCGCTACAACTGTTATTATTATTGTTATTACTATTATTATTATCGCTATTGCCCTTGTCTTTATCCTTATAACTATTACTATTATCCTTATTACTATTATTATTATCGCTATAACTGTTATTATTATCCTTAATACTATTATTATTATCGCTATAACTGTTATTATTATTCTTGTTACTATTATTATTATCCCTATTCCTTTTGTCTTTCTCCTTATAACTATTATTATTATCCTTATTATTATTATTATTATCGCTATAACTGTTGTTATTATTATTGTTACTATTATTATTATCCCTATTCCTCTTGTCTTTCTCCTTATAACTATTATTATTATCGCTATAACTGTTATTATTATGGTTATTCTATTGTTACTATCCCTATTACTCTTGTCTTTATCCTTATAACTATTATTATTATCCTTAACACTATTATTATTATCGCTATAACTGTTATTATTATACTTGTTACTATTATTATTATCCCTATTCCTTTTGTCTTTCTCCTTATAACTATTATTATTATCCTTATTATTATTATTATTATCGCTATAACTGTTACTATTATTCTTGTTACTATTATTATTATCCCTATTCCTCTTGTCTTTCTCCTTATAACTATTATTATTATCGCTATAACTGTTATTATTATTCTTATTACTATTACTATTAACCGTATTCCTCTTGTCTTTATCTTTATAACTATTATTATTATCCTTATTATTATTATTATTATCGCTATAACTGTTATTATTATTCTTATTACTATTACTATAATCCCTATTCCTCTTGTATTTATTATTATAACTATTATTATTATCCTTATTATTATTATTATTATCGCTATAACTGTTACTATTATTCTTGTTACTATTATTATTATCCCTATTCCTCTTGTCTTTCTCCTTATAAATATAATTATTATCCTTATTATTATTATTATTATCGCTACAACTGTTATTATTACTGTTGCTACTATTATTATTATCGCTATTGCCCTTGTCTTTATCCTTATAACTATTATTATTATCCTTATTACTATTATTATTATCGCTATTGGCCTTGTCTTTATCCATATAACTATTATTATTATCCTTATTACTATTATTATTATCATTATAACTGTTATTATTATCCTTAATACTATTATTATTATCGCTATAACTGTTATTATTGTGGTTATTCTATTGTTACTATCCCTATTACCCCTGTCTTTATCCTTAATACTATTATTATTACCGCTATAACTGTTATTATTATTCTGGTTACTACTATTATTATCCCTATTCCTCTTGTCTTTCTCCTTATAACTATCATAATTATCCTTATTATTATTATTATTATCGCTATAACTGTTGTTATTATTCATGATACTATTTTTATTATCCCTGTTCCTCTTGTCTTTCTCCTTATAACTATTATTATTATCGCTATAACTGTTATTATTATCCTTAATACTATTATTATTATCGCTATAACTGTTATTATTATTCTTGTTACTATTATTATTATCCCTATTCCTCTTGTCTTTCTCCTTATAACTATTATTATTATCCTTATTATTATTATTATTATCGCTATAACTGTTATTATTATTCTTGTTACTATTATTATTATCCCTATTCCTTTTGTCTTTCTCCTTATAACTATTATTATTATCCTTATTATTATTATTATTATCGCTATAACTGTTGTTATTATTATTGTTACTATTATTATTATCCCTATTCCTCTTGTCTTTCTCCTTATAACTATTATTATTATCGCTATAACTGTTATTATTATGGTTATTCTATTGTTACTATCCCTATTCCTCTTGTCTTTCTCCTTATAACTATCATAATTATCCTTATTATTATTATTATTATTATCGCTATAACTTTTGTTATTATTCTTGATACTATTTTTATTATCCCTATTCCTCTTGTCTTTATCCTTATAACTATTATTATTATCCTTATTATTATTATTATTATTATCGCTATAACTGTTATTATTATTCTTGTTACTATTATTATTATCGCTATAACTGTTATTATTATTCTTATTACTATTGTTGCTATCCGTATTACTCTTGTCTTTATCCATATAACTATTATTATTAATCCTTTTTACTATTATTATTATCGCTATAACTGTTACTATTATTCTTGTTACTATTACTATTATCCCTATTCCTCTTGTCTTTCTCTTTATAACTATTATTATTATCCTTATTATTATTATTATTATCGCTATAACTGTTATTATTATTCTTGTTACTATTATTATTATCGCTATAACTGTTATTATTATTCTTATTACTATTGTTACTAGCCGTATTACTCTTGTCTTTATCCATATAACTATTATTATTAATCCTTTTTACTATTATTATTATCGCTACAACTGTTATTATTATTGTTATTACTATTATTATTATCGCTATTGCCCTTGTCTTTATCCTTATAACTATTACTATTATTATTATCGCTATAACTGTTATTATTATCCTTAATACTATTTATTATTATCGCTATAACTGTTATTACTATTCTTGTTACTACTATTATTATCTCTATTCCTCTTGTCTTTCTCCTTATAACTATCATAATTATCCTTATTATTATTATTATTATCGCTTTATTATTATCGCTATAACTGTTGTTATTATTATTGTTACTATTATTATTATCCCTATTCCTCTTGTCTTTCTCCTTATAACTATTATTATTATCGCTATAACTGTCATTATTATGGTTATTCTATTGTTACTATCCCTATTACTCTTGTCTTTATCCTTATAACTATTATTATTATCCTTAACACTATTATTATTATCGCTATAACTGTTATTATTATACTTATTACTATTACTATTATCCCTATTCCTCTTGCATTTATTATTATAACTATTATTATTATTATTATCGCTATAACTTTTGTATTATTCTTGATACTATTTTTATTATCCCTATTCCTCTTGTCTTTATCCTTATAACTATTATTATTATCCTTATTATTATTATTATTATTATCGCTATAACTGTTATTATTATTCTTGTTACTATTATTATTATCGCTATAACTGTTATTATTATTCTTATTACTATTGTTGCTATCCGTATTACTCTTGTCTTTATCCATATAACTATTATTATTAATCCTTATTACTATTATTATTATCGCTATAACTGTTACTATTATTCTTGTTACTATTACTATTATCCCTATTCCTCTTGTCTTTCTCTTTATAACTATTATTATTATCCTTATTATTATTATTATTATCGCTATAACTGTTATTATTATTCTTGTTACTATTATTATTATCGCTATAACTGTTATTATTATTCTTATTACTATTGTTACTATCCGTATTCCTCTTGTCTTTATCCATATAACTATTATTATTAATCCTTTTTACTATTATTATTATCGCTACAACTGTTATTATTATTGTTATTACTATTATTATTATCGCTATTGCCCTTGTCTTTATCCTTATAACTATTACTATTATTATTATCGCTATAACTGTTATTATTATCCTTAATACTATTATTATTATCGCTATAACTGTTATTACTATTCTTGTTACTACTATTATTATCTCTATTCCTCTTGTCTTTCTCCTTATAACTATCATAATTATCCTTATTATTATTATTATTATCGCTATAACTTTTGTTATTATTCTTGATACTATTTTTTATTATCCCTATTCCTCTTGTCTTTATCCTTATAACTATTATTATTATCCTTATTATTATTATTATTATTATCGCTATAACTGTTATTATTATTCTTATTACTATTGTTGCTATCCGTATTACTCTTGTCTTTATCCATATAACTATTATTATTAATCCTTTTTACTATTATTATTATCGCTACAACTGTTATTATTATTGTTATTACTATTATTATTATCGCTATTGCCCTTGTCTTTATCCTTATAACTATTACTATTATCCTTATTACTATTATTATTATCGCTACAACTGTTATTATTATTGTTATTACTATTATTATTATCGCTATTGCCCTTGTCTTTATCCTTATAACTATTACTGTTATCCTTATTACTATTATTATTATCGCTACAACTGTTATTATTATTGTTATTACTATTATTATTATCGCTATTGCCCTTGTCTTTATCCTTATAACTATTACTATTATCCTTATTACTATTATTATTATCGCTATAACTGTTATTATTATCCTTAATACTATTATTATTATCGCTATAACTGTTATTATTATTCTTGTTACTATTATTATTATCCCTATTCCTTTTGTCTGTCTCCTTATAACTATTATTATTATCCTTATTATTATTATTATTATCGCTATAACTGTTGTTATTATTATTGTTACTATTATTATTATCCCTATTCCTCTTGTCTTTCTCCTTATAACTATTATTATTATCGCTATAACTGTCATTATTATGGTTATTCTATTGTTACTATCCCTATTACTCTTGTCTTTATCCTTATAACTATTATTATTATCCTTAACACTATTATTATTATCGCTATAACTGTTATTATTATACTTATTACTATTACTATTATCCCTATTCCTCTTGCATTTATTATTATAACTATTATTATTATTATTATCGCTATAACTTTTGTTATTATTCTTGATACTATTTTTATTATCCCTATTCCTCTTGTCTTTATCCATCTAACTATTATTATTATCCTTATTATTATTATTATTATTATCGCTATAACTGTTATTATTATTCTTGTTACTATTATTATTATCGCTATAACTGTTATTATTATTCTTATTACTATTGTTACTATCCGTATTACTCTTGTCTTTATCCATATAACTATTATTATTAATCCTTTTTACTATTATTATTATCGCTACAACTGTTATTATTATTGTTATTACTATTATTATTATCGCTATTGCCCTTGTCTTTATCCTTATAACTATTACTATTATCCTTATTACTATTATTATTATCGCTATAACTGTTATTATTATCCTTAATACTATTATTATTATCGCTATAACTGTTATTATTATTCTTGTTACTATTATTATTATCCCTATTCCTTTTGTCTTTCTCCTTATAACTATTATTATTATCCTTATTATTATTATTATTATCGCTATAACTATTGTTATTATTATTGTTACTATTATTATTATCCCTATTACTCTTGTCTTTATCCTTATAACTATTATTATTATCCTTAACACTATTATTATTATCGCTATAACTGTTATTATTATACTTGTTACTATTATTATTATCCCTATTCCTTTTGTCTTTCTCGTTATAACTATTATTATTATCCTTATTATTATTATTATTATCGCTATAACTGTTACTATTATTCTTGTTACTATTATTATTATCCCTATTCCTCTTGTCTTTCTCCTTATAACTATTATTATTATCGCTATAACTGTTATTATTATTGTTGTTACTATTATTATTATCCCTATTCCTTTTGTCTTTCTCCTTATAACTATTATTATTATCCTTATTATTATCCTTATTATTATTATTATTATCGCTATAACTGTTGTTATTATTATCCCTATTCCTCTTGTCTTTCTCCTTATAACTATTATTATTATCGCTATAACTGTTATTATTATGGTTATTCTATTGTTACTATCCCTATTACTCTTGTCTTTATCCTTATAACTATTATTATTATCCTTAACACTATTATTATTATCGCTATAACTGTTATTATTATACTTGTTACTGTTATTATTATCCCTATTCCTTTTGTCTTTCTCCTTATAACTATTATTATTATCCTTACTATTATTATTATTATCGCTGTAACTGTTACTATTATTCTTGTTACTATTATTATTATCCCTATTCCTCTTGTCTTTCTCCTTATAACTATTATTATTATCGCTATAACTGTTATTATTATTCTTATTACTATTACTATTATCCCTATTCCTCTTGTATTTATCCTTATAACTATTATTATTATCCTTATTATTATTATTATTATCGCTATAACTGTTATTATTATTCTCATTACTATTACTATTATCCCAATTCCTCTTGTCTATATCCTTATAACTATTATCATTATCCTTATTACTATTATTATTATCGCTATAACTGTTATTATTATTCTTGTTACTATTATTACTGTCCGTATTACTCTTGCCTTTATTCTTAATACTATTATTATTACCGCTATAACTGTTATTATTATTCTTGTTACTATTGTTATTATCCCTATTCCTCTTGTCTTTCTCCTTATAACTATTATTATTATCCTTATTATTATTATTATTATCGCTATAACTGTTGTTATTATTATTGTTACTATTATTATTATCCCTATTCCTCTTGTCTTTCTCCTTATAACTATTATTATTATCGCTATAACTGTTATTATTATGGTTATTCTATTGTTACTATCCCTATTACTCTTGTCTTTATCCTTATAACTATTATTATTATCCTTAACACTATTATTATTATCGCTATAACTGTTATTATTATACTTGTTACTATTATTATTATCCCTATTCCTTTTGTCTTTCTCCTTATAACTATTATTATTATCCTTATTATTATTATTATTATCGCTATAACTGTTACTATTATTCTTGTTACTATTATTATTATCCCTATTCCTCTTGTCTTTCTCCTTATAACTATTATAATAATCCTTATTATTATTATTAATATCGCTATAACTGTTATTATTATTCTTGTTACTATTATTATTATCGCTATAACTGTTATTATTATTCTTATTACTATTGTTGCTATCCGTATTACTCTTGTCTTTATCCATATAACTATTATTATTAATCCTTATTACTATTATTATTATCGCTATAACTGTTATTATTATTCTTATTACTATTCCTATTATCCCTATTCCTCTTGCATTTATTATTATAACTATTATTATTATCCTTATTATTATTATTATTATCGCTATAACTTTTGTTATTATTCTTGATACTATTTTTATTATCCCTATTCCTCTTGTCTTTATCCTTATAACTATTATTATTATCCTTATTATTATTATTATTATTATCGCTATAACTGTTATTATTATTCTTGTTACTATTATTATTATCGCTATAACTGTTATTATTATTCTTATTACTATTGTTGCTATCCGTATTACTCTCGTCTTTATCCATATAACTATTATTATTAATCCTTATTACTATTATTATTATCGCTATAACTGTTACTATTATTCTTGTTACTATTACTATTATCCCTATTCCTCTTGTCTTTCTCTTTATAACTATTATTATTATCCTTATTATTATTATTATTATCGCTATAACTGTTATTATTATTCTTGTTACTATTATTATTATCGCTATAACTGTTATTATTATTCTTATTACTATTGTTGCTAGCCGTATTACTCTTGTCTTTATCCATATAACTATTATTATTAATCCTTTTTACTATTATTATTATCGCTACAACTGTTATTATTATTGTTATTACTATTATTATTATCGCTATTGCCCTTGTCTTTATCCTTATAACTATTACTATTATCCTTATTACTATTATTATTATCGCTATAACTGTTATTATTATCCTTAATACTATTATTATTATCGCTATAACTGTTATTATTATTCTTGTTACTATTATTATTATCCCTATTCCTTTTGTCTTTCTCCTTATAACTATTATTATTATCCTTATTATTATTATTATTATCGCTATAACTGTTGTTATTATTATTGTTACTATTATTATTATCCCTATTCCTCTTGTCTTTCTCCTTATAACTATTATTATTATCGCTATAACTGTCATTATTATGGTTATTCTATTGTTACTATCCCTATTACTCTTGTCTTTATCCTTATAACTATTATTATTATCCTTAACACTATTATTATTATCGCTATAACTGTTATTATTATACTTATTACTATTACTATTATCCCTATTCCTCTTGCATTTATTATTATAACTATTATTATTATTATTATCGCTATAACTTTTGTTATTATTCTTGATACTATTTTTATTATCCCTATTCCTCTTGTCTTTATCCTTATAACTATTATTATTATCCTTATTATTATTATTATTATTATCGCTATAACTGTTATTATTATTCTTGTTACTATTATTATTATCGCTATAACTGTTATTATTATTCTTATTACTATTGTTGCTATCCGTATTACTCTTGTCTTTATCCATATAACTATTATTATTAATCCTTATTACTATTATTATTATCGCTATAACTGTTACTATTATTCTTGTTACTATTACTATTATCCCTATTCCTCTTGTCTTTCTCTTTATAACTATTATTATTATCCTTATTATTATTATTATTATCGCTATAACTGTTATTATTATTCTTGTTACTATTATTATTATCGCTATAACTGTTATTATTATTCTTATTACTATTGTTACTATCCGTATTACTCTTGTCTTTATCCATATAACTATTATTATTAATCCTTTTTACTATTATTATTATCGCTACAACTGTTATTATTATTGTTATTACTATTATTATTATCGCTATTGCCCTTGTCTTTATCCTTATAACTATTACTATTATTATTATCGCTATAACTGTTATTATTGTCCTTAATACTATTATTATTATCGCTATAACTGTTATTATTATTCTTGTTACTACTATTATTATCTCTATTCCTCTTGTCTTTCTCCTTATAACTATCATAATTATCCTTATTATTATTATTATTATCGCTATAACTTTTGTTATTATTCTTGATACTATTTTTATTATCCCTATTCCTCTTGTCTTTATCCTTATAACTATTATTATTATCCTTATTATTATTATTATTATTATCGCTATAACTGTTATTATTATTCTTATTACTATTGTTGCTATCCGTATTACTCTTGTCTTTATCCATATAACTATTATTATTAATCCTTTTTACTATTATTATTATCGCTACAACTGTTATTATTATTGTTATTACTATTATTATTATCGCTATTGCCCTTGTCTTTATCCTTATAACTATTACTATTATCCTTATTACTATTATTATTATCGCTACAACTGTTATTATTATTGTTATTACTATTATTATTATCGCTATTGCCCTTGTCTTTATCCTTATAACTATTACTATTATCCTTATTACTATTATTATTATCGCTATAACTGTTATTATTATCCTTAATACGATTATTATTATCGCTATAACTGTTATTATTATACTTGTTACTATTATTATTATCCCTATTCCTTTTGTCTTTCTCCTTATAACTATTATTATTATCCTTACTATTATTATTATTATCGCTGTAACTGTTACTATTATTCTTGTTACTATTATTATTATCCCTATTCCTCTTGTCTTTCTCCTTACAACTATTATTATTATCGCTATAACTGTTATTATTATTCTTATTACTATTACTATTATCCCTATTCCTCTTGTATTTATCCTTATAACTATTATTATTATCCTTATTATTATTATTATTATCGCTATAACTGTTATTATTATTCTCATTACTATTACTATTATCCCAATTCCTCTTGTCTATATCCTTATAACTATTATCATTATCCTTATTACTATTATTATTATCGCTATAACTGTTATTATTATTCTTGTTACTATTATTACTGTCCGTATTACTCTTGCCCTTATTCTTAATACTATTATTATTACCGCTATAACTGTTATTATTATTCTTGTTACTATTGTTATTATCCCTATTCCTCTTGTCTTTCTCCTCATAACTATTATTATTATCCTTATTATTATTATTATTATCGCTATAACTGTTGTTATTATTATTGTTACTATTATTATTATCCCTATTTCTCTTGTCTTTCTCCTTATAACTATTATTATTATCGCTATAACTGTTATTATTATGGTTATTCTATTGTTACTATCCCTATTACTCTTGTCTTTATCCTTATAACTATTATTATTATCCTTATTATTATTATTATTATCGCTATAACTGTTACTATTATTCTTGTTACTATTATTATTATCCCTATTCCTCTTGTCTTTCTCCTTATAACTATTATAATAATCCTTATTATTATTATTATTATCGCTATAACTTTTGTTATTATTCTTGATACTATTTTTATTATCCCTATTCCTCTTGTCTTTATCCTTATAACTATTATTATTATCCTTATTATTATTATTATTATTATCGCTATAACTGTTATTATTATTCTTGTTACTATTATTATTATCGCTATAACTGTTATTATTATTCTTATTACTATTGTTGCTATCCGTATTACTCTTGTCTTTATCCATATAACTATTATTATTAATCCTTATTACTATTATTATTATCGCTATAACTGTTACTATTATTCTTGTTACTATTATTATTATCCCTATTCCTCTTGTCTTTCTCTTTATAACTATTATTATTATCCTTATTATTATTATTATTATTATCGCTATAACTGTTATTATTATTCTTGTTACTATTATTATTATCGCTATAACTGTTATTATTATTCTTATTACTATTGTTACTATCCGTATTACTCTTGTCTTTATCCATATAACTATTATTATTAATCCTTTTTACTATTATTATTATCGCTACAACTGTTATTATTATTGTTATTACTATTATTATTATCGCTATTGCCCTTGTCTTTATCCTTATAACTATTATTATTATCGCTATAACTGTTATTATTATGGTTATTCTATTGTTACTATCCCTATTACTCTTGTCTTTATCCTTATAACTATTATTATTATCCTTAACACTATTATTATTATCGCTATAACTGTTATTATTATACTTGTTACTATTATTATTATCCCTATTCCTTTTGTCTTTCTCCTTATAACTATTATTATTATCCTTATTATTATTATTATTATCGCTATAACTGTTACTATTATTCTTGTTACTATTATTATTATCCCTATTCCTCTTGTCTTTCTCCTTATAACTATTATAATAATCCTTATTATTATTATTATTATCGCTATAACTGTTATTATTATTCTTGTTACTATTATTATTATCGCTATAACTGTTATTATTATTCTTATTACTATTGTTGCTATCCGTATTACTCTTGTCTTTATCCATATAACTATTATTATTAATCCTTATTACTATTATTATTATCGCTATAACTCTTATTATTATGGTTATTCTATTGTTACTATCCCTATTGCTCTTGCCTTTAACCTTATAACTATTATTATTATCGCTAATAACTGTTATTATTATTCTTATTACTATTATTATTATCCCTATTGGCCTTGTCTTTATCCATATAGCTATTATTATTATCCTTATTACTATTATTATTATCATTATAACTGTTATTATTATCCTTAATACTATTATTATTATCGCTATAACTGTTATTATTGTGGTTATTCTATTGTTACTATCCCTATTACTCCTGTCTTTATCCTTAATACTATTATTATTACCGCTATAACTGGTATTATTATTCTTGTTACTACTATTATTATCCCTATTCCTCTTGTCTTTCTCCTTATAACTATCATAATTATCCTTATTATTATTATTATTATCGCTATAACTATTGTTATTATTCTTGATACTATTTTTATTATCCCTATTCCTCTTGTCTTTATCCTTATAACTATTATTATTATCCTTATTATTATTATTATTATTATCGCTATAACTGTTATTATTATTCTTGTTACTATTATTATTATCGCTATAACTGTTATTATTATTCTTATTACTATTGTTGCTATCCGTATTACTCTTGTCTTTATCCATATAACTATTATTATTAATCCTTATTACTATTATTATTATCGCTATAACTGTTACTATTATTCTTGTTACTATTATTATTATCCCTATTCCTCTTGTCTTTCTCTTTATAACTACTATTATTATCCTTATTATTATTATTATTATCGCTATAACTGTTATTATTATTCTTGTTACTATTATTATTATCGCTATAACTGTTATTATTATTCTTATTACTATTGTTGCTATCCGTATTACTCTTGTCTTTATCCATATAACTATTATTATTAATCCTTATTACTATTATTATTATCGCTATAACTCTTATTATTATGGTTATTCTATTGTTACTATCCCTATTGCTCTTGCCTTTAACCTTATAACTATTATTATTATCGCTAATAACTGTTATTATTATTCTTATTACTATTATTATTATCCCTATTGGCCTTGTCTTTATCCATATAGCTATTATTATTATCCTTATTACTATTATTATTATCATTATAACTGTTATTATTATCCTTAATACTATTATTATTATCGCTATAACTGTTATTATTGTGGTTATTCTATTGTTACTATCCCTATTACTCCTGTCTTTATCCTTAATACTATTATTATTACCGCTATAACTGGTATTATTATTCTTGTTACTACTATTATTATCCCTATTCCTCTTGTCTTTCTCCTTATAACTATCATAATTATCCTTATTATTATTATTATTATCGCTATAACTATTGTTATTATTCTTGATACTATTTTTATTATCCCTATTCCTCTTGTCTTTATCCTTATAACTATTATTATTATCCTTATTATTATTATTATTATTATCGCTATAACTGTTATTATTATTCTTGTTACTATTATTATTATCGCTATAACTGTTATTATTATTCTTATTACTATTGTTGCTATCCGTATTACTCTTGTCTTTATCCATATAACTATTATTATTAATCCTTATTACTATTATTATTATCGCTATAACTGTTACTATTATTCTTGTTACTATTATTATTATCCCTATTCCTCTTGTCTTTCTCTTTATAACTACTATTATTATCCTTATTATTATTATTATTATCGCTATAACTGTTATTATTATTCTTGTTACTATTATTATTATCGCTATAACTGTTATTATTATTCTTATTACTATTGTTACTATCCGTATTACTCTTGTCTTTATCCATATAACTATTATTATTAATCCTTTTTACTATTATTATTATCGCAACAGCTGTTATTATTATTGTTATTACTATTATTATTATCGCTATTGCCCTTGTCTTTATCCTTATAACTATTACTATTATCCTTATTACTATTATTATTATCGCTATAACTGTTATTATTATCCTTAATACTATTATTATTATCGCTATAACTGTTATTATTATTCTTGTTACTATTATTATTATCCCTATTCCTTTTGTCTTTCTCCTTATAACTATTATTATTATCCTTATTATTATTATTATTATCGCTATAACTGTTGTTATTATTATTGTTACTATTATTATTATCCCTATTCCTCTTGTCTTTATCCTTATAACTATTATTATTATCCTTATTATTATTATTATTATTATTATCGCTATAACTGTTATTATTATTCTTATTACTATTGTTGCTATCCGTATTACTCTTGTCTTTATCCATATAACTATTATTATTAATCCTTATTACTATTATTATTATCGCTATAACTGTTATTATTATTCTTATTACTATTACTATTATCCCTATTCCTCTTGTATTTATCCTTATAACTATTATTATTATCCTTATTATTATTATTATTATCGCTATAACTTTTGTTATTATTCTTGATACTATTTTTATTATCCCTATTCCTCTTGTCTTTATCCTTATAACTATTATTATTATCCTTATTATTATTATTATTATTATCGCTATAACTGTTATTATTATTCTTGTTACTATTATTATTATCGCTATAACTGTTATTATTATTCTTATTACTATTGTTGCTATCCGTATTACTCTCGTCTTTATCCATATAACTATTATTATTAATCCTTATTACTATTATTATTATCGCTATAACTGTTACTATTATTCTTGTTACTATTACTATTATCCCTATTCCTCTTGTCTTTCTCTTTATAACTATTATTATTATAATTATTATTATTATTATTATCGCTATAACTGTTATTATTATTCTTGTTACTATTATTATTATCGCTATAACTGTTATTATTATTCTTATTACTATTGTTGCTAGCCGTATTACTCTTGTCTTTATCCATATAACTATTATTATTAATCCTTTTTACTATTATTATTATCGCTACAACTGTTATTATTATTGTTATTACTATTATTATTATCGCTATTGCCCTTGTCTTTATCCTTGTAACTATTACTATTATCCTTATTACTATTATTATTATCGCTATAACTGTTATTATTATCCTTAATACTATTATTATTATCGCTATAACTGTTATTATTATTCTTGTTACTATTATTATTATCGCTATAACTGTTATTATTATTCTTATTACTATTGTTGCTATCCGTATTACTCTCGTCTTTATCCATATAACTATTATTATTAATCCTTATTACTATTATTATTATCGCTATAACTGTTACTATTATTCTTGTTACTATTACTATTATCCCTATTCCTCTTGTCTTTCTCTTTATAACTATTATTATTATAATTATTATTATTATTATTATCGCTATAACTGTTATTATTATTCTTGTTACTATTATTATTATCGCTATAACTGTTATTATTATTCTTATTACTATTGTTGCTAGCCGTATTACTCTTGTCTTTATCCATATAACTATTATTATTAATCCTTTTTACTATTATTATTATCGCTACAACTGTTATTATTATTGTTATTACTATTATTATTATCGCTATTGCCCTTGTCTTTATCCTTATAACTATTACTATTATCCTTATTACTATTATTATTATCGCTATAACTGTTATTATTATCCTTAATACTATTATTATTATCGCTATAACTGTTATTATTATTCTTGTTACTATTATTATTATCCCTATTCCTTTTGTCTTTCTCCTTATAACTATTATTATTATCCTTATTATTATTATTATTATCGCTATAACTGTTGTTATTATTATTGTTACTATTATTATTATCCCTATTCCTCTTGTCTTTCTCCTTATAACTATTATTATTATCGCTATAACTGTCATTATTATGGTTATTCTATTGTTACTATCCCTATTACTCTTGTCTTTATCCTTATAACTATTATTATTATCCTTAACACTATTATTATTATCGCTATAACTGTTATTATTATACTTATTACTATTACTATTATCCCTATTCCTCTTGCATTTATTATTATAACTATTATTATTATTATTATCGCTATAACTTTTGTTATTATTCTTGATACTATTTTTATTATCCCTATTCCTCTTGTCTTTATCCTTATAACTATTATTATTATCCTTATTATTATTATTATTATTATCGCTATAACTGTTATTATTATTCTTGTTACTATTATTATTATCGCTATAACTGTTATTATTATTCTTATTACTATTGTTGCTATCCGTATTACTCTTGTCTTTATCCATATAACTATTATTATTAATCCTTATTACTATTATTATTATCGCTATAACTGTTACTATTATTCTTGTTACTATTACTATTATCCCTATTCCTCTTGTCTTTCTCTTTATAACTATTATTATTATCCTTATTATTATTATTATTATCGCTATAACTGTTATTATTATTCTTGTTACTATTATTATTATCGCTATAACTGTTATTATTATTCTTATTACTATTGTTACTATCCGTATTACTCTTGTCTTTATCCATATAACTATTATTATTAATCCTTTTTACTATTATTATTATCGCTACAACTGTTATTATTATTGTTATTACTATTATTATTATCGCTATTGCCCTTGTCTTTATCCTTATAACTATTACTATTATTATTATCGCTATAACTGTTATTATTATCCTTAATACTATTATTATTATCGCTATAACTGTTATTATTATTCTTGTTACTACTATTATTATCTCTATTCCTCTTGTCTTTCTCCTTATAACTATCATAATTATCCTTATTATTATTATTATTATCGCTATAACTTTTGTTATTATTCTTGATACTATTTTTATTATCCCTATTCCTCTTGTCTTTATCCTTATAACTATTATTATTATCCTTATTATTATTATTATTATTATCGCTATAACTGTTATTATTATTCTTATTACTATTGTTGCTATCCGTATTACTCTTGTCTTTATCCATATAACTATTATTATTAATCCTTTTTACTATTATTATTATCGCTACAACTGTTATTATTATTGTTATTACTATTATTATTATCGCTATTGCCCTTGTCTTTATCCTTATAACTATTACTATTATCCTTATTACTATTATTATTATCGCTACAACTGTTATTATTATTGTTATTACTATTATTATTATCGCTATTGCCCTTGTCTTTATCCTTATAACTATTACTATTATCCTTATTACTATTATTATTATCGCTATAACTGTTATTATTATCCTTAATACGATTATTATTATCGCTATAACTGTTATTATTATACTTGTTACTATTATTATTATCCCTATTCCTTTTGTCTTTCTCCTTATAACTATTATAATAATCCTTATTATTATTATTATTATCGCTATAACTGTTATTATTATTCTTGTTACTATTATTATTATCGCTATAACTGTTATTATTATTCTTATTACTATTGTTGCTATCCGTATTACTCTTGCCTTTATCCATATAACTATTATTATTAATCCTTATTACTATTATTATTATCGCTATAACTGTTATTATTATTCTTATTACTATTATTACTGTCCGTATTACTCTTGCCTTTATTCTTAATACTATTATTATTACCGCTATAACTGTTATTATTATTCTTGTTACTATTGTTATTATCCCTATTCCTCTTGTCTTTCTCCTCATAACTATTATTATTATCCTTATTATTATTATTATTATCGCTATAACTGTTGTTATTATTATTGTTACTATTATTATTATCCCTATTTCTCTTGTCTTTCTCCTTATAACTATTATTATTATCGCTATAACTGTTATTATTATGGTTATTCTATTGTTACTATCCCTATTACTCTTGTCTTTATCCTTATAACTATTATTATTATCCTTATTATTATTATTATTATCGCTATAACTGTTACTATTATTCTTGTTACTATTATTATTATCCCTATTCCTCTTGTCTTTCTCCTTATAACTATTATAATAATCCTTATTATTATTATTATTATCGCTATAACTGTTATTATTATTCTTGTTACTATTATTATTATCGCTATAACTGTTATTATTATTCTTATTACTATTGTTGCTATCCGTATTACTCTTGCCTTTATCCATATAACTATTATTATTAATCCTTATTACTATTATTATTATCGCTATAACTGTTATTATTATTCTTATTACTATTACTATTATCCCTATTCCTCTTGCATTTATTATTATAACTATTATTATTATCCTTATTATTATTATTATTATCGCTATAACTTTTGTTATTATTCTTGATACTATTTTTATTATCCCTATTCCTCTTGTCTTTATCCTTATAACTATTATTATTATCCTTATTATTATTATTATTATTATCGCTATAACTGTTATTATTATTCTTGTTACTATTATTATTATCGCTATAACTGTTATTATTATTCTTATTACTATTGTTGCTATCCGTATTACTCTTGTCTTTATCCATATAACTATTATTATTAATCCTTATTACTATTATTATTATCGCTATAACTGTTACTATTAGTCTTGTTACTATTATTATTATCCCTATTCCTCTTGTCTTTCTCTTTATAACTATTATTATTATCCTTATTATTATTATTATTATTATCGCTATAACTGTTATTATTATTCTTGTTACTATTATTATTATCGCTATAACTGTTATTATTATTCTTATTACTATTGTTACTATCCGTATTACTCTTGTCTTTATCCATATAACTATTATTATTAATCCTTTTTACTATTATTATTATCGCTACAACTGTTATTATTATTGTTATTACTATTATTATTATCGCTATTGCCCTTGTCTTTATCCTTATAACTATTACTATTATCCTTATTACTATTATTATTATCGCTATAACTGTTATTATTATCCTTAATACTATTATTATTATCGCTATAACTGTTATTATTATTCTTGTTACTATTATTATTATCCCTATTCCTTTTGTCTTTCTCCTTATAACTATTATTATTATCCTTATTATTATTATTATTATCGCTATAACTGTTGTTATTATTATTGTTACTATTATTATTATCCCTATTCCTCTTGTCTTTCTCCTTATAACTATTATTATTATCGCTATAACTGTTATTATTATGGTTATTCTATTGTTACTATCCCTATTACTCTTGTCTTTATCCTTATAACTATTATTATTATCCTTAACACTATTATTATTATCGCTATAACTGTTATTATTATACTTGTTACTATTATTATTATCCCTATTCCTTTTGTCTTTCTCCTTATAACTATTATTATTATCCTTATTATTATTATTATTATCGCTATAACTGTTACTATTATTCTTGTTACTATTATTATTATCCCTATTCCTCTTGTCTTTCTCCTTATAACTATTATAATAATCCTTATTATTATTATTATTATCGCTATAACTGTTATTATTATTCTTGTTACTATTATTATTATCGCTATAACTGTTATTATTATTCTTATTACTATTGTTGCTATCCGTATTACTCTTGTCTTTATCCATATAACTATTATTATTAATCCTTATTACTATTATTATTATCGCTATAACTGTTATTATTATTCTTATTACTATTACTATTATCCCTATTCCTCTTGCATGTATTATTATAACTATTATTATTATCCTTATTACTATTATTATTATCGCTATAACTCTTATTATTATGGTTATTCTATTGTTACTATCCCTATTGCTCTTGCCTTTAACCTTATAACTATTATTATTATCGCTAATAACTGTTATTATTATTCTTATTACTATTATTATTATCCCTATTGGCCTTGTCTTTATCCATATAGCTATTATTATTATCCTTATTACTATTATTATTATCATTATAACTGTTATTATTATCCTTAATACTATTATTATTATCGCTATAACTGTTATTATTGTGGTTATTCTATTGTTACTATCCCTATTACTCCTGTCTTTATCCTTAATACTATTATTATTACCGCTATAACTGGTATTATTATTCTTGTTACTACTATTATTATCCCTATTCCTCTTGTCTTTCTCCTTATAACTATCATAATTATCCTTATTATTATTATTATTATCGCTATAACTATTGTTATTATTCTTGATACTATTTTTATTATCCCTATTCCTCTTGTCTTTATCCTTATAACTATTATTATTATCCTTATTATTATTATTATTATTATCGCTATAACTGTTATTATTATTCTTGTTACTATTATTATTATCGCTATAACTGTTATTATTATTCTTATTACTATTGTTGCTATCCGTATTACTCTTGTCTTTATCCATATAACTATTATTATTAATCCTTATTACTATTATTATTATCGCTATAACTGTTACTATTATTCTTGTTACTATTATTATTATCCCTATTCCTCTTGTCTTTCTCTTTATAACTACTATTATTATCCTTATTATTATTATTATTATCGCTATAACTGTTATTATTATTCTTGTTACTATTATTATTATCGCTATAACTGATATTATTATTCTTATTACTATTGTTACTATCCGTATTACTCTTGTCTTTATCCATATAACTATTATTATTAATCCTTTTTACTATTTTTATTATCGCAACAACTGTTATTATTATTGTTATTACTATTATTATTATCGCTATTGCCCTTGTCTTTATCCTTATAACTATTACTATTATCCTTATTACTATTATTATTATCGCTATAACTGTTATTATTATCCTTAATACTATTATTATTATCGCTATAACTGTTATTATTATTCTTGTTACTATTATTATTATCCCTATTCCTTTTGTCTTTCTCCTTATAACTATTATTATTATCCTTATTATTATTATTATTATCGCTATAACTGTTGTTATTATTATTGTTACTATTATTATTATCCCTATTCCTCTTGTCTTTATCCTTATAACTATTATTATTATCCTTATTATTATTATTATTATTATTATCGCTATAACTGTTATTATTATTCTTATTACTATTGTTGCTATCCGTATTACTCTTGTCTTTATCCATATAACTATTATTATTAATCCTTATTACTATTATTATTATCGCTATAACTGTTATTATTATTCTTATTACTATTACTATTATCCCTATTCCTCTTGTATTTATCCTTATAACTATTATTATTATCCTTATTATTATTATTATTATCGCTATAACTGTTATTATTATTCTCATTACTATTACTATTATCCCAATTCCTCTTGTCTATATCCTTATAACTATTATCATTATCCTTATTACTATTATTATTATCGCTATAACTGTTATTATTATTCTTGTTACTATTATTACTGTCCGTATTACTCTTGCCTTTATTCTTAATACTATTATTATTACCGCTATAACTGTTATTATTATTCTTGTTACTATTGTTATTATCCCTATTCCTCTTGTCTTTCTCCTTATAACTATTATTATTATCCTTATTATTATTATTATTATCGCTATAACTGTTGTTATTATTATTGTTACTATTATTATTATCCCTATTCCTCTTGTCTTTCTCCTTATAACTATTATTATTATCGCTATAACTGTTATTATTATGGTTATTCTATTGTTACTATCCCTATTACTCTTGTCTTTATCCTTATAACTATTATTATTATCCGTAACACTATTATTATTATCGCTATAACTGTTATTATTATACTTGTTACTATTATTAGTATCCCTATTCCTTTTGTCTTTCTCCTTATAACTATTATTATTATCCTTATTATTATTATTATTATCGCTATAACTGTTACTATTATTCTTGTTACTATTATTATTATCCCTATTCCTCTTGTCTTTCTCCTTATAACTATTATAATAATCCTTATTATTATTATTAATATCGCTATAACTGTTATTATTATTCTTGTTACTATTATTATTATCGCTATAACTGTTATTATTATTCTTATTACTATTGTTGCTATCCGTATTACTCTTGTCTTTATCCATATAACTATTATTATTAATCCTTATTACTATTATTATTATCGCTATAACTGTTATTATTATTCTTATTACTATTACTATTATCCCTATTCCTCTTGCATTTATTATTATAACTATTATTATTATCCTTATTATTATTATTATTATCGCTATAACTTTTGTTATTATTCTTGATACTATTTTTATTATCCCTATTCCTCTTGTCTTTATCCTTATAACTATTATTATTATCCTTATTATTATTATTATTATTATCGCTATAACTGTTATTATTATTCTTGTTACTATTATTATTATCGCTATAACTGTTATTATTATTCTTATTACTATTGTTACTATCCGTATTACTCTTGTCTTTATCCATATAACTATTATTATTAATCCTTTTTACTATTATTATTATCGCTACAACTGTTATTATTATTGTTATTACTATTATTATTATCGCTATTGCCCTTGTCTAAATCCTTATAACTATTACTATTATCCTTATTACTATTATTATTATCGCTATAACTGTTATTATTATCCTTAATACTATTATTATTATCGCTATAACTGTTATTATTATTCTTGTTACTATTATTATTATCCCTATTCCTTTTGTCTTTCTCCTTATAACTATTATTATTATCCTTATTATTATTATTATTATCGCTATAACTGTTGTTATTATTATTGTTACTATTATTATTATCCCTATTCCTCTTGTCTTTCTCCTTATAACTATTATTATTATCGCTATAACTGTTATTATTATACTTGTTACTATTATTATTATCCCTATTCCTTTTGTCTTTCTCCTTATAACTATTATTATTATCCTTATTATTATTATTATTATCGCTATAACTGTTACTATTATTCTTGTTACTATTATTATTATCCCTATTCCTCTTGTCTTTCTCCTCTTAACTATTATAATAATCCTTATTATTATTATTATTATCGCTATAACTGTTATTATTATTCTTGTTACTATTATTATTATCGCTATAACTGTTATTATTATTCTTATTACTATTGTTGCTATCCGTATTACTCTTGCCTTTATCCATATAACTATTATTATTAATCCTTATTACTATTATTATTATCGCTATAACTGTTATTATTATTCTTATTACTATTACTATTATCCCTATTCCACTTGCATTTATTATTATAACTATTATTATTATCCTTATTATTATTATTATTATCGCTATAACTTTTGTTATTATTCTTGATACTATTTTTATTATCCCTATTCCTCTTGTCTTTATCCTTATAACTATTATTATTATCCTTATTATTATTATTATTATTATCGCTATAACTGTTATTATTATTCTCATTACTATTACTATTATCCCAATTCCTCTTGTCTATATCCTTATAACTATTATCATTATCCTTATTACTATTATTATTATCGCTATAACTGTTATTATTATTCTTGTTACTATTATTACTGTCCGTATTACTCTTGCCTTTATTCTTAATACTATTATTATTACCGCTATAACTGTTATTATTATTCTTGTTACTATTGTTATTATCCCTATTCCTCTTGTCTTTCTCCTTATAACTATTATTATTATCCTTATTATTATTATTATTATCGCTATAACTGTTGTTATTATTATTGTTACTATTATTATTATCCCTATTCCTCTTGTCTTTCTCCTTATAACTATTATTATTATCGCTATAACTGTTATTATTATGGTTATTCTATTGTTACTATCCCTATTACTCTTGTCTTTATCCTTATAACTATTATTATTATCCGTAACACTATTATTATTATCGCTATAACTGTTATTATTATACTTGTTACTATTATTAGTATCCCTATTCCTTTTGTCTTTCTCCTTATAACTATTATTATTATCCTTATTATTATTATTATTATCGCTATAACTGTTACTATTATTCTTGTTACTATTATTATTATCCCTATTCCTCTTGTCTTTCTCCTTATAACTATTATAATAATCCTTATTATTATTATTAATATCGCTATAACTGTTATTATTATTCTTGTTACTATTATTATTATCGCTATAACTGTTATTATTATTCTTATTACTATTGTTGCTATCCGTATTACTCTTGTCTTTATCCATATAACTATTATTATTAATCCTTATTACTATTATTATTATCGCTATAACTGTTATTATTATTCTTATTACTATTACTATTATCCCTATTCCTCTTGCATTTATTATTATAACTATTATTATTATCCTTATTATTATTATTATTATCGCTATAACTTTTGTTATTATTCTTGATACTATTTTTATTATCCCTATTCCTCTTGTCTTTATCCTTATAACTATTATTATTATCCTTATTATTATTATTATTATTATCGCTATAACTGTTATTATTATTCTTGTTACTATTATTATTATCGCTATAACTGTTATTATTATTCTTATTACTATTGTTACTATCCGTATTACTCTTGTCTTTATCCATATAACTATTATTATTAATCCTTTTTACTATTATTATTATCGCTACAACTGTTATTATTATTGTTATTACTATTATTATTATCGCTATTGCCCTTGTCTAAATCCTTATAACTATTACTATTATCCTTATTACTATTATTATTATCGCTATAACTGTTATTATTATCCTTAATACTATTATTATTATCGCTATAACTGTTATTATTATTCTTGTTACTATTATTATTATCCCTATTCCTTTTGTCTTTCTCCTTATAACTAT
>CAMAOC010000312.1:0-62160 GCA_945859555.1 Megachile ligniseca
TTATTCTCATTCTATTGTTACTATCCGTATTACTCTTGCCTTTATCCTTATAACTATTATTATTATCCTTATTCTATTGTTACTATCCGTATTACTCTTGCCTTTATCCTTATAACTATTATTATTATCCTTATTATTATTATTATTATTATTATCGCTATAACTGTTATTATTATCCTCATTCTATTGTTACTATCCGTATTACTATTGCCTTTATCCTTATAACTAATATTAGTATCGCTATAACTGTTATTATTATTCTTATTACTATTATTATTATCGCTATAACTGTTATTGTTATCCTTATTCTATTGTTACTATCCGTGTTCTCCTTGTCTTTATCCTCATAACTATTAGCATTATCCTTATTATTATTATTATTATTATCGCAATAACTGTTATTATTATCCTCATTCTATTGTTACTATCCGTATTGCCCTTGCCCTTATCCTTATAACTAATATTAGTATCGCTATAACTGTTATTATTATTCTTATTACTATTATTATTATCGCTATAACTGTTATTGTTATCCTTATTCTATTGTTACTATCCGTGTTCTCCTTGTCTTTATCCTCATAACTATTAGCATTATCCTTATTATTATTATTATTATCGCTATAACTGTTATTATTATTCTTATTACTATTATTAATATCGCTATAGCTGTTATTATTATTATCGCTATAACTGTTATTATTATCCTTATTCTATTGTTACTATCCGTATTACTCTTGCCTTTATCCTTATAACTAATATTATTATCCTTATTATTATTATTATTATTATCGCTATAACTGTTATTACTATCCTCATTCTATTGTTACTATCCGTATTACTCTTGCCTTTATCCTTATAACTAATATTATTATCCTTATTATTATTATTATTATCGCTATAACTATTATTCTTATAGTTATTATTATTATTATTATCGCTATAACTGTTATTATTATCCTCATTCTATTGTTACTATCCGTATTACTCTTGCCTTTATCCTTATAACTACTATTATTATCCTTATTCTATTGTTACTATCCGTATTACTCTTGCCTTTATCCTTATAACTAATATTATTATCCTTATTATTATTATTATTATTATTATCGCTATAACTGTTATTATTATCCTCATTCTATTGTTACTATCCGTATTACTATTGCCTTTATCCTTATAACTAATATTAGTATCGCTATAACTGTTATTATTATTCTTATTACTATTATTATTATCGCTATAACTGTTATTATTATTATTATTACTATTATTATTATCCCTATTATTCTTGTCTTTGTCCTTATAACTGTTATTATTATACTTATTACTATTATTAATATCGCTATAGCTGTTATTATTATTATCGCTATAACTGTTATTATTATCCTTATTCTATTGTTACTATCCGTATTACTCTTGCCTTTATCCTTATAACTAATATTATTATCCTTATTATTATTATTATTATCGCTATAACTATTATTCTTATAGTTATTATTATTATTATTATCGCTATAACTGTTATTATTATCCTCATTCTATTCTTACTATCCGTATTACTCTTGCCTTTATCTTATAACTAATATTATTATCCTTATTATTATTATTATTATTATTATTATCGCTATAACTGTTATTATTATTCTCATTCTATTGTTACTATCCGTATTACTCTTGCCTTTATCCTTATAACTAATATTAGTATCGCTATAACTGTTATTCTTATTCTTATTACTATTATTATTATCCCCATTCCTCTTGTCTTTATCCTATAGCTATTATTATTATCCTTATTATTATTATTATTATCGCTATAACTGTTATTATTATTCTTATTACTATTGTTATTATCGCTATAACTATTATTATTATCCTTATTAATATTATTATTATCGCTATAACTGTTATTGTTATCCTTATTCTATTGTTACTATCCCTGTTACTCTTGTCTTTATCCATATAACTATGCTCATTATATTTATTTTTATTATTCTTGTCGCTATAACTGTTATTCTTATTCTTATTACTACTATTATTATCGCTATAACTGTTATTATTATCCTTATTCTATTGTTACTATCCGTATTACTATTGCCTTTATCCTTATAACTATTATTATTATCCTTATTATTATTATTATTATTATCGCTATAACTGTTATTACTATCCTCATTCTATTGTTACTATCCGTATTACTCTTGCCTTTATCCTTATAACTAATATTATTATCCTTATTATTATTATTATTATCGCTATAACTATTATTCTTATAGTTATTATCATTATTCTTATCGCTATAACTGTTATTATTATCCTCATTCTATTGTTACTATCCGTATTACTCTTGTCTTTATCCTTATAACTATTATTATTATCCTTATTATTATTATTATTATTATTATCGCTATAACTGTTATTATTATTCTTATTACTATTATTATTATCCTTATGATATTGTTATCATCCGCATTACGCTTGCATTTATCCTTATAACTATTATTGTTATCCTTATTATTATTATTATTATCGCTATAACTGTTATTATTATTCTCATTCTATTGTTACTATCCGTATTACTCTTGCCTTTATCCTTATAACTATTATTATTATCCTTATTCTATTGTTACTATCCGTATTACTCTTGCCTTTATCCTTATAACTATTATTATTATCCTTATTATTATTATTATTATTATTATCGCTATAACTGTTATTATTATCCTCATTCTATTGTTACTATCCGTATTACTATTGCCTTTATCCTTATAACTAATATTAGTATCGCTATAACTGTTATTGTTATCCTTATTCTATTGTTACTATCCGTGTTCTCCTTGTCTTTATCCTCATAACTATTAGCATTATCCTTATTATTATTATTATTATTATCGCAATAACTGTTATTATTATCCTCATTCTATTGTTACTATCCGTATTGCCCTTGCCCTTATCCTTATAACTAATATTAGTATCGCTATAACTGTTATTATTATTCTTATTACTATTATTATTATCGCTATAACTGTTATTGTTATCCTTATTCTATTGTTACTATCCGTGTTCTCCTTGTCTTTATCCTCATAACTATTAGCATTATCCTTATTATTATTATTATTATCGCTATAACTGTTATTATTATTCTTATTACTATTATTAATATCGCTATAGCTGTTATTATTATTATCGCTATAACTGTTATTATTATCCTTATTCTATTGTTACTATCCGTATTACTCTTGCCTTTATCCTTATAACTAATATTATTATCCTTATTATTATTATTATTATTATCGCTATAACTGTTATTACTATCCTCATTCTATTGTTACTATCCGTATTACTCTTGCCTTTATCCTTATAACTAATATTATTATCCTTATTATTATTATTATTATCGCTATAACTATTATTCTTATAGTTATTATTATTATTATTATCGCTATAACTGTTATTATTATCCTCATTCTATTGTTACTATCCGTATTACTCTTGCCTTTATCCTTATAACTACTATTATTATCCTTATTCTATTGTTACTATCCGTATTACTCTTGCCTTTATCCTTATAACTAATATTATTATCCTTATTATTATTATTATTATTATTATCGCTATAACTGTTATTATTATCCTCATTCTATTGTTACTATCCGTATTACTATTGCCTTTATCCTTATAACTAATATTAGTATCGCTATAACTGTTATTATTATTCTTATTACTATTATTATTATCGCTATAACTGTTATTATTATTATTATTACTATTATTATTATCTCTATTATTCTTGTCTTTGTCCTTATAACTGTTATTATTATACTTATTACTATTATTAATATCGCTATAGCTGTTATTATTATTATCGCTATAACTGTTATTATTATCCTTATTCTATTGTTACTATCCGTATTACTCTTGCCTTTATCCTTATAACTAATATTATTATCCTTATTATTATTATTATTATCGCTATAACTATTATTCTTATAGTTATTATTATTATTATTATCGCTATAACTGTTATTATTATCCTCATTCTATTCTTACTATCCGTATTACTCTTGCCTTTATCTTATAACTAATATTATTATCCTTATTATTATTATTATTATTATTATTATCGCTATAACTGTTATTATTATTCTCATTCTATTGTTACTATCCGTATTACTCTTGCCTTTATCCTTATAACTAATATTAGTATCGCTATAACTGTTATTCTTATTCTTATTACTATTATTATTATCCCCATTCCTCTTGTCTTTATCCTTATAGCTATTATTATTATCCTTATTATTATTATTATTATCGCTATAACTGTTATTATTATTCTTATTACTATTGTTATTATCGCTATAACTATTATTATTATCCTTATTAATATTATTATTATCGCTATAACTGTTATTGTTATCCTTATTCTATTGTTACTATCCCTGTTACTCTTGTCTTTATCCATATAACTATGCTCATTATATTTATTTTTATTATTCTTGTCGCTATAACTGTTATTCTTATTCTTATTACTACTATTATTATCGCTATAACTGTTATTATTATCCTTATTCTATTGTTACTATCCGTATTACTATTGCCTTTATCCTTATAACTATTATTATTATCCTTATTATTATTATTATTATTATCGCTATAACTGTTATTACTATCCTCATTCTATTGTTACTATCCGTATTACTCTTGCCTTTATCCTTATAACTAATATTATTATCCTTATTATTATTATTATTATCGCTATAACTATTATTCTTATAGTTATTATCATTATTCTTATCGCTATAACTGTTATTATTATCCTCATTCTATTGTTACTATCCGTATTACTCTTGTCTTTATCCTTATAACTATTATTATTATCCTTATTATTATTATTATTATTATTATCGCTATAACTGTTATTATTATTCTTATTACTATTATTATTATCCTTATGATATTGTTATCATCCGCATTACGCTTGCATTTATCCTTATAACTATTATTGTTATCCTTATTATTATTATTATTATCGCTATAACTGTTATTATTATTCTCATTCTATTGTTACTATCCGTATTACTCTTGCCTTTATCCTTATAACTATTATTATTATCCTTATTCTATTGTTACTATCCGTATTACTCTTGCCTTTATCCTTATAACTATTATTATTATCCTTATTATTATTATTATTATTATTATCGCTATAACTGTTATTATTATCCTCATTCTATTGTTACTATCCGTATTACTATTGCCTTTATCCTTATAACTAATATTAGTATCGCTATAACTGTTATTATTATTCTTATTACTATTATTATTATCGCAATAACTGTTATTGTTATCCTTATTCTATTGTTACTATCCGTGTTCTCCTTGTCTTTATCCTCATAACTATTAGCATTATCCTTATTATTATTATTATTATTATCGCAATAACTGTTATTATTATCCTCATTCTATTGTTACTATCCGTATTGCCCTTGCCCTTATCCTTATAACTAATATTAGTATCGCTATAACTGTTATTATTATTCTTATTACTATTATTATTATCGCTATAACTGTTATTATTATCCTTATTCTATTGTTACTATCCCTATTACTCTTGTCTTTATCCATATAACTATGATCATTATCCTTATTATTATTATTCTTGTCGCTATAACTGTTATTATTATTCTTATTACTATTATTAATATCGCTATAGCTGTTATTATTATTATCGCTATAACTGTTATTATTATCCTTATTCTATTGTTACTATCCGTATTACTCTTGCCTTTATCCTTATAACTAATATTATTATCCTTATTATTATTATTATTATTATCGCTATAACTGTTATTACTATCCTCATTCTATTGTTACTATCCGTATTACTCTTGCCTTTATCCTTATAACTAATATTATTATCCTTATTATTATTATTATTATCGCTATAACTATTATTCTTATAGTTATTATTATTATTATTATCGCTATAACTGTTATTATTATCCTCATTCTATTGTTACTATCCGTATTACTCTTGCCTTTATCCTTATAAATACTATTATTATCCTTATTCTATTGTTACTATCCGTATTACTCTTGCCTTTATCCTTATAACTTTTATTATTATCTTTATTATTATTATTATTATTATCGCTATAACTGTTATTATTATCCTCATTCTATTGTTACTATCCGTATTACTATTGCCTTTATCGTTATAACTATTATTATTATCCTTATTACTATTATTATTATCGCTATAACTGTTATTATTATTCTTATTACTATTATTATTATCCTTATGATATTGTTACTATCCGCATTACGCTTGCCTTTATCCTTATAACTATTATTATTATCCTTATTATTATTATTATTATCGCTATAACAGTTATTATTATTCTTATTACTATTATTATTATCGCTATAACTGTTATTATTATCCTTATTCTATTGTTACTATCCCTATTACTCTTGTCTTTATCCATATAACTATGATCATTATCCTTATTATTATTATTCTTGTCGCTATATCTGTTATTATTATACTTATTACTATTATTAATATCGCTATAGCTGTTATTATTATTATCGCTATAACTGTTATTATTATCCTTATTCTATTGTTACTATCCGTATTACTCTTGCCTTTATCCTTATAACTAATATTATTATCCTTATTATTATTATTATCATTATCGCTATAACTGTTATTACTATCCTCATTCTATTGTTACTATCCGTATTACTCTTGCCTTTATCCTTATAACTATTATTATTATCCTTATTATTATTATTATTATTATCGCTATAACTGTTCTTATTATCCTCATTCTATTGTTACTATCCGTATTACTATTGCCTTTATCCTTATAACTATTATTATTATTCTTATTACTATTATTATTATCGCTATAACTGTTATTATTATTCTTATTACTATTATTATTATCCTAATGATATTGTTACTATCCGCATTACGCTTGCCTTTATCCTTATAACTATTATTATTATCCTTATTATTATTATTATTATCGCTATAACAGTTATTAATATTCTTATTACTATTATTATTATCGCTATAACTGTTATTATTATCCTTATTCTATTGTTACTGTCCCTATTACTCATGTCATTATCCATATAACTATGATCATTATCCTTATTATTATTATTCTTGTCGCTATAACTGTTATTCTTATTCTTATTACTATCATTATTATCGCTATAACTGTTATTATTATCCTTATTCTATTGTTACTATCAATATTACTCTTGCCTTTATCCTTATAACTAATATTATTATCCTTATTATTATTATTATTATTATCGCAATACCTGTTATTATTATCCTCATTCTATTGTTACTATCCGTATTACTCTTGCCCTTATCCTTATAACTAATATTAGTATCGCTATAACTGTTATTATTATTCTTATTACTATTATTATTATCGCTATAACTGTTATTGTTATCCTTATTCTATTGTTACTATCCGTGTTCTTCTTGTCTTTATCCTCATAACTATTAGCATTATCCTTATTATTATTATTATTATCGCTATAACTGTTATTATTATTCTTATTACTATTATTATTATCGCTATAACTGTTATTATTATCCTTATTCTATTGTTACTATCCCTATTACTCTTGTCTTTATCCATATAACTATGATCATTATCCTTATTATTATTATTCTTGTCGCTATAACTGTTATTATTATTCTTATTACTATTATTAATATCGCTATAGCTGTTATTATTATTATCGCTATAACTGTTATTATTATCCTTATTCTATTGTTACTATCCGTATTACTCTTGCCTTTATCCTTATAACTAATATTATTATCCTTATTATTATTATTATTATTATTATCGCTATAACTGTAATTACTATCCTCATTCTATTGCTACTATCCGTATTACACTTGCCATTATCCTTAAAACTAATATTATTATCCTTATTATTATTATTATTATCGCTATAACTATTATTCTTATAGTTATTATTATTATTATTATCGCTATAACTGTTATTATTTTCCTCATTCTATTCTTACTATCCGTATTACTCTTGCCTTTATCCTTATAACTAATATTATTATCCTTATTATTATTATTATTATTATTATCGCTATAACTGTTATTACTATCCTCATTCTATTGTTACTATCCGTATTACTCTTGCCTTTATCCTTATAACTAATATTATTATCCTTATTATTATTATTATTATCGCTATAACTATTATTCTTATAGTTATTATTATTATTATTATCGCTATAACTGTTATTATTATCCTCATTCTATTGTTACTATCCGTATTACTCTTGCCTTTATCCTTATAAATACTATTATTATCCTTATTCTATTGTTACTATCCGTATTACTCTTGCCTTTATCCTTATAACTTTTATTATTATCTTTATTATTATTATTATTATTATCGCTATAACTGTTATTATTATCCTCATTCTATTGTTACTATCCGTATTACTATTGCCTTTATCGTTATAACTATTATTATTATCCTTATTACTATTATTATTATCGCTATAACTGTTATTATTATTCTTATTACTATTATTATTATCCTTATGATATTGTTACTATCCGCATTACGCTTGCCTTTATCCTTATAACTATTATTATTATCCTTATTATTATTATTATTATTATTATCGCTATAACTGTTATTATTATTCCTATTACTATTATTATTATCCTTATGATATTGTTATCATCCGCATTACGCTTGCATTTATCCTTATAACTATTATTGTTATCCTTATTATTATTATTATTATCGCTATAACTGTTATTATTATTCTCATTCTATTGTTACTATCCGTATTACTCTTGCCTTTATCCTTATAACTATTATTATTATCCTTATTATTATTATTATTATTATTATCGCTATAACTGTTATTATTATCCTCATTCTATTGTTACTATCCGTATTACTATTGCCTTTATCCTTATAACTAATATTAGTATCGCTATAACTGTTATTATTATTCTTATTACTATTATTATTATCGCTATAACTGTTATTATTATTATTATTACTATTATTATTATCCCTATTATTCTTGTCTTTGTCCTTATAACTGTTATTATTATACTTATTACTATTATTAATATCGCTATAGCTGTTATTATTATTATCGCTATAACTGTTATTATTATCCTTATTCTATTGTTACTATCCGTATTACTCTTGCCTTTATCCTTATAACTAATATTATTATCCTTATTATTATTATTATTATCGCTATAACTATTATTCTTATAGTTATTATTATTATTATTATCGCTATAACTGTTATTATTATCCTCATTCTATTCTTACTATCCGTATTACTCTTGCCTTTATCTTATAACTAATATTATTATCCTTATTATTATTATTATTATTATTATTATCGCTATAACTGTTATTATTATTCTCATTCTATTGTTACTATCCGTATTACTCTTGCCTTTATCCTTATAACTAATATTAGTATCGCTATAACTGTTATTCTTATTCTTATTACTATTATTATTATCCCCATTCCTCTTGTCTTTATCCTTATAGCTATTATTATTATCCTTATTATTATTATTATTATCGCTATAACTGTTATTATTATTCTTATTACTATTGTTATTATCGCTATAACTATTATTATTATCCTTATTAATATTATTATTATCGCTATAACTGTTATTGTTATCCTTATTCTATTGTTACTATCCCTGTTACTCTTGTCTTTATCCATATAACTATGCTCATTATATTTATTTTTATTATTCTTGTCGCTATAACTGTTATTCTTATTCTTATTACTACTATTATTATCGCTATAACTGTTATTATTATCCTTATTCTATTGTTACTATCCGTATTACTATTGCCTTTATCCTTATAACTATTATTATTATCCTTATTATTATTATTATTATTATCGCTATAACTGTTATTACTATCCTCATTCTATTGTTACTATCCGTATTACTCTTGCCTTTATCCTTATAACTAATATTATTATCCTTATTATTATTATTATTATCGCTATAACTATTATTCTTATAGTTATTATCATTATTATTATCGCTATAACTGTTATTATTATCCTCATTCTATTGTTACTATCCGTATTACTCTTGTCTTTATCCTTATAACTATTATTATTATCCTTATTATTATTATTATTATTATTATCGCTATAACTGTTATTATTATTCTTATTACTATTATTATTATCCTTATGATATTGTTATCATCCGCATTACGCTTGCATTTATCCTTATAACTATTATTGTTATCCTTATTATTATTATTATTATCGCTATAACTGTTATTATTATTCTCATTCTATTGTTACTATCCGTATTACTCTTGCCTTTATCCTTATAACTATTATTATTATCCTTATTCTATTGTTACTATCCGTATTACTCTTGCCTTTATCCTTATAACTATTATTATTATCCTTATTATTATTATTATTATTATTATCGCTATAACTGTTATTATTATCCTCATTCTATTGTTACTATCCGTATTACTATTGCCTTTATCCTTATAACTAATATTAGTATCGCTATAACTGTTATTATTATTCTTATTACTATTATTATTATCGCTATAACTGTTATTATTATTATTATTACTATTATTATTATCCCTATTATTCTTGTCTTTGTCCTTATAACTGTTATTATTATACTTATTACTATTATTAATATCGCTATAGCTGTTATTATTATTATCGCTATAACTGTTATTATTATCCTTATTCTATTGTTACTATCCGTATTACTCTTGCCTTTATCCTTATAACTAATATTATTATCCTTATTATTATTATTATTATCGCTATAACTATTATTCTTATAGTTATTATTATTATTATTATCGCTATAACTGTTATTATTATCCTCATTCTATTCTTACTATCCGTATTACTCTTGCCTTTATCTTATAACTAATATTATTATCCTTATTATTATTATTATTATTATTATTATCGCTATAACTGTTATTATTATTCTCATTCTATTGTTACTATCCGTATTACTCTTGCCTTTATCCTTATAACTAATATTAGTATCGCTATAACTGTTATTCTTATTCTTATTACTATTATTATTATCCCCATTCCTCTTGTCTTTATCCTTATAGCTATTATTATTATCCTTATTATTATTATTATTATCGCTATAACTGTTATTATTATTCTTATTACTATTGTTATTATCGCTATAACTATTATTATTATCCTTATTAATATTATTATTATCGCTATAACTGTTATTGTTATCCTTATTCTATTGTTACTATCCCTGTTACTCTTGTCTTTATCCATATAACTATGCTCATTATATTTATTTTTATTATTCTTGTCGCTATAACTGTTATTCTTATTCTTATTACTACTATTATTATCGCTATAACTGTTATTATTATCCTTATTCTATTGTTACTATCCGTATTACTATTGCCTTTATCCTTATAACTATTATTATTATCCTTATTATTATTATTATTATTATCGCTATAACTGTTATTACTATCCTCATTCTATTGTTACTATCCGTATTACTCTTGCCTTTATCCTTATAACTAATATTATTATCCTTATTATTATTATTATTATCGCTATAACTATTATTCTTATAGTTATTATCATTATTCTTATCGCTATAACTGTTATTATTATCCTCATTCTATTGTTACTATCCGTATTACTCTTGTCTTTATCCTTATAACTATTATTATTATCCTTATTATTATTATTATTATTATTATCGCTATAACTGTTATTATTATTCTTATTACTATTATTATTATCCTTATGATATTGTTATCATCCGCATTACGCTTGCATTTATCCTTATAACTATTATTGTTATCCTTATTATTATTATTATTATCGCTATAACTGTTATTATTATTCTCATTCTATTGTTACTATCCGTATTACTCTTGCCTTTATCCTTATAACTATTATTATTATCCTTATTCTATTGTTACTATCCGTATTACTCTTGCCTTTATCCTTATAACTATTATTATTATCCTTATTATTATTATTATTATTATTATCGCTATAACTGTTATTATTATCCTCATTCTATTGTTACTATCCGTATTACTATTGCCTTTATCCTTATAACTAATATTAGTATCGCTATAACTGTTATTATTATTCTTATTACTATTATTATTATCGCTATAACTGTTATTGTTATCCTTATTCTATTGTTACTATCCGTGTTCTCCTTGTCTTTATCCTCATAACTATTAGCATTATCCTTATTATTATTATTATTATTATCGCAATAACTGTTATTATTATCCTCATTCTATTGTTACTATCCGTATTGCCCTTGCCCTTATCCTTATAACTAATATTAGTATCGCTATAACTGTTATTATTATTCTTATTACTATTATTATTATCGCTATAACTGTTATTGTTATCCTTATTCTATTGTTACTATCCGTGTTCTCCTTGTCTTTATCCTCATAACTATTAGCATTATCCTTATTATTATTATTATTATCGCTATAACTGTTATTATTATTCTTATTACTATTATTAATATCGCTATAGCTGTTATTATTATTATCGCTATAACTGTTATTATTATCCTTATTCTATTGTTACTATCCGTATTACTCTTGCCTTTATCCTTATAACTAATATTATTATCCTTATTATTATTATTATTATTATCGCTATAACTGTTATTACTATCCTCATTCTATTGTTACTATCCGTATTACTCTTGCCTTTATCCTTATAACTAATATTATTATCCTTATTATTATTATTATTATCGCTATAACTATTATTCTTATAGTTATTATTATTATTATTATCGCTATAACTGTTATTATTATCCTCATTCTATTGTTACTATCCGTATTACTCTTGCCTTTATCCTTATAACTACTATTATTATCCTTATTCTATTGTTACTATCCGTATTACTCTTGCCTTTATCCTTATAACTAATATTATTATCCTTATTATTATTATTATTATCGCTATAACTATTATTCTTGTAGTTATTATTATTATTATTATCGCTATAACTGTTATTATTATCCTCATTCTATTGTTACTATCCGTATTACTCTTGCCTTTATCCTTATAACTTTTATTATTATCTTTATTATTATTATTATTATTATCGCTATAACTGTTATTATTATCCTCATTCTATTGTTACTATCCGTATTACGCTTGCCTTTATCCTTATAACTATTATTATTATCCTTATTATTATTATTATTATTATCGCTATAACAGTTATTATTATTCTTATTACTATTATTATTATCGCTATAACTGTTATTATTATCCTTATTCTATTGTTACTATCCCTATTACTCTTGTCTTTATCCATATAACTATGATCATTATCCTTATTATTATTATTCTTGTCGCTATAACTGTTCTTCTTATTCTTATTACTATCATTATTATCGCTATAACTATTATTATTATCTTTATTCTATTGTTACTATCAATATTACTCTTGCCTTTATCCTTATAACTAATATTATTATCCTTATTATTATTATTATTATTATTATCGCTATAACTGTTATTATTATCCTCATTCTATTGTTACTATCCGTATTACTCTTGCCCTTATCCTTATAACTAATATTAGTATGGCTATAACTGTTATTATTATTCTTATTACTATTATTATTATCCCTATTCCTCTTGGCTATATCCTTATAACTATTATTATTATCCTTATTACTATTATTATTATTGCTGTAACTGTTCTTATTATTCTTATTACTATTACTATTATCCCCATTCCTCTTGTCTTTATCCTTATAGCTGTTACTATTATCCTTATTATTATTATTATCGCTATAACTGTTATTATTATTCTTATTACTATTGTTATTATCGCTATAACTATTATTATTATCCTTATTACTATTATTATTATCGCTATAACTGTTATTGTTATCCTTATTCTATTGTTACTATCCGTATTCTCCTTGTCTTTATCCTCATAACTATTAGCATTATCCTTATTATTATTATTATTATCGCTATAACTGTTATTATTATTATTATTACTATTATTATTATCCCTATTATTCTTGTCTTTGTCCTTATAACTGTTATTATTATACTTATTACTATTATTAATATCGCTATAGCTGTTATTATTATTATCGCTATAACTGTTATTATTATCCTTATTCTATTGTTACTATCCGTATTACTCTTGCCTTTATCCTTATAACTATTAGCATTATCCTTATTATTATTATTATTATTATTATCGCTATAACTGTTATTACTATCCTCATTCTATTGCTACTATCCGTATTACTCTTGCCTTTATCCTTATAACTAATATTATTATCCTTATTATTATTATTATTATCGCTATAACTATTATTCTTATAGTTACTATTATTATTATTATCGCTATAACTGATATTATTATCCTTATTCTATTGTTACTATCCCTATTACTCTTGTCTTTATCCATATAACTATGATCATTATCCTTATTATTATTATTCTTGTCGCTATATCTGTTATTATTATACTTATTACTATTATTAATATCGCTACAGCTGTTATTATTATTATCGCTATAACTGTTATTATTATCCTTATTCTATTGTTACTATCCGTATTACTCTTGCCTTTATCCTTATAACTAATATTATTATCCTTATTATTATTATTATCATTATCGCTATAACTGTTATTACTATCCTCATTCTATTGTTACTATCCGTATTACTCTTGCCTTTATCCTTATAACTATTATTATTATCCTTATTATTATTATTATTATTATCGCTATAACTGTTATTATTATCCTCATTCTATTGTTACTATCCGTATTACTATTGCCTTTATCCTTATAACTATTATTATTATTCTTATTACTATTATTATTATCGCTATAACTGTTATTATTATTCTTATTACTATTATTATTATCCTTATGATATTGTTACTATCCGCATTACGCTTGCCTTTATCCTTATAACTATTATTATTATCCTTATTATTATTATTATTATCGCTATAACAGTTATTAATATTCTTATTACTATTATTATTATCGCTATAACTGTTATTATTATCCTTATTCTATTGTTACTATCCCTATTACTCATGTCATTATCCATATAACTATGATCATTATCCTTATTATTATTATTCTTGTCGCTATAACTGTTATTCTTATTCTTATTACTATCATTATTATCGCTATAACTGTTATTATTATCCTTATTCTATTGTTACTATCAATATTACTCTTGCCTTTATCCTTATAACTAATATTATTATCCTTATTATTATTATTATTATTATCGCAATAACTGTTATTATTATCCTCATTCTATTGTTACTATCCGTATTACTCTTGCCCTTATCCTTATAACTAATATTAGTATCGCTATAACTGTTATTATTATTCTTATTACTATTATTATTATCGCTATAACTGTTATTGTTATCCTTATTCTATTGTTACTATCCGTGTTCTCCTTGTCTTTATCCTCATAACTATTAGCATTATCCTTATTATTATTATTATTATCGCTATAACTGTTATTATTATTCTTATTACTATTATTATTATCGCTATAACTGTTATTATTATCCTTATTCTATTGTTACTATCCCTATTACTCTTGTCTTTATCCATATAACTATGATCATTATCCTTATTATTATTATTCTTGTCGCTATAACTGTTATTATTATTCTTATTACTATTATTAATATCGCTATAGCTGTTATTATTATTATCGCTATAACTGTTATTATTATCCTTATTCTATTGTTACTATCCGTATTACTCTTGCCTTTATCCTTATAACTAATATTATTATCCTTATTATTATTATTATTATTATCGCTATAACTGTTATTACTATCCTCATTCTATTGTTACTATCCGTATTACTCTTGCCTTTATCCTTATAACTAATATTATTATCCTTATTATTATTATTATTATCGCTACAACTATTATTCTTATAGTTATTATTATTATTATTATCGCTATAACTGTTATTATTATCCTCATTCTATTGTTACTATCCGTATTACTCTTGCCTTTATCTTATAACTAATATTATTATCCTTATTATTATTATTATTATTATTATTATCGCTATAACTGTTATTATTATTCTCATTCTATTGTTACTATCCGTATTACTCTTGCCTTTATCCTTATAACTAATATTATTATCCTTATTATTATTATTATTATCGCTATAACTATTATTCTTATAGTTATTATTATTATTATTATCGCTATAACTGTTATTATTATCCTCATTCTATTCTTACTATCCGTATTACTCTTGCCTTTATCTTATAACTAATATTATTATCCTTATTATTATTATTATTATTATTATTATCGCTATAACTGTTATTATTATTCTCATTCTATTGTTACTATCCGTATTACTCTTGCCTTTATCCTTATAACTAATATTAGTATCGCTATAACTGTTATTCTTATTCTTATTACTATTATTATTATCCCCATTCCTCTTGTCTTTATCCTTATAGCTATTATTATTATCCTTATTATTATTATTATTATCGCTATAACTGTTATTATTATTCTTATTACTATTGTTATTATCGCTATAACTATTATTATTATCCTTATTAATATTATTATTATCGCTATAACTGTTATTGTTATCCTTATTCTATTGTTACTATCCCTGTTACTCTTGTCTTTATCCATATAACTATGCTCATTATATTTATTTTTATTATTCTTGTCGCTATAACTGTTATTCTTATTCTTATTACTACTATTATTATCGCTATAACTGTTATTATTATCCTTATTCTATTGTTACTATCCGTATTACTATTGCCTTTATCCTTATAACTATTATTATTATCCTTATTATTATTATTATTATTATCGCTATAACTGTTATTACTATCCTCATTCTATTGTTACTATCCGTATTACTCTTGCCTTTATCCTTATAACTAATATTATTATCCTTATTATTATTATTATTATCGCTATAACTATTATTCTTATAGTTATTATCATTATTCTTATCGCTATAACTGTTATTATTATCCTCATTCTATTGTTACTATCCGTATTACTCTTGTCTTTATCCTTATAACTATTATTATTATCCTTATTATTATTATTATTATTATTATCGCTATAACTGTTATTATTATTCTTATTACTATTATTATTATCCTTATGATATTGTTATCATCCGCATTACGCTTGCATTTATCCTTATAACTATTATTGTTATCCTTATTATTATTATTATTATCGCTATAACTGTTATTATTATTCTCATTCTATTGTTACTATCCGTATTACTCTTGCCTTTATCCTTATAACTATTATTATTATCCTTATTCTATTGTTACTATCCGTATTACTCTTGCCTTTATCCTTATAACTATTATTATTATCCTTATTATTATTATTATTATTATTATCGCTATAACTGTTATTATTATCCTCATTCTATTGTTACTATCCGTATTACTATTGCCTTTATCCTTATAACTAATATTAGTATCGCTATAACTGTTATTATTATTCTTATTACTATTATTATTATCGCTATAACTGTTATTGTTATCCTTATTCTATTGTTACTATCCGTGTTCTCCTTGTCTTTATCCTCATAACTATTAGCATTATCCTTATTATTATTATTATTATTATCGCAATAACTGTTATTATTATCCTCATTCTATTGTTACTATCCGTATTGCCCTTGCCCTTATCCTTATAACTAATATTAGTATCGCTATAACTGTTATTATTATTCTTATTACTATTATTATTATCGCTATAACTGTTATTGTTATCCTTATTCTATTGTTACTATCCGTGTTCTCCTTGTCTTTATCCTCATAACTATTAGCATTATCCTTATTATTATTATTATTATCGCTATAACTGTTATTATTATTCTTATTACTATTATTAATATCGCTATAGCTGTTATTATTATTATCGCTATAACTGTTATTATTATCCTTATTCTATTGTTACTATCCGTATTACTCTTGCCTTTATCCTTATAACTAATATTATTATCCTTATTATTATTATTATTATTATCGCTATAACTGTTATTACTATCCTCATTCTATTGTTACTATCCGTATTACTCTTGCCTTTATCCTTATAACTAATATTATTATCCTTATTATTATTATTATTATCGCTATAACTATTATTCTTATAGTTATTATTATTATTATTATCGCTATAACTGTTATTATTATCCTCATTCTATTGTTACTATCCGTATTACTCTTGCCTTTATCCTTATAACTACTATTATTATCCTTATTCTATTGTTACTATCCGTATTACTCTTGCCTTTATCCTTATAACTAATATTATTATCCTTATTATTATTATTATTATCGCTATAACTATTATTCTTGTAGTTATTATTATTATTATTATCGCTATAACTGTTATTATTATCCTCATTCTATTGTTACTATCCGTATTACTCTTGCCTTTATCCTTATAACTTTTATTATTATCTTTATTATTATTATTATTATTATCGCTATAACTGTTATTATTATCCTCATTCTATTGTTACTATCCGTATTACGCTTGCCTTTATCCTTATAACTATTATTATTATCCTTATTATTATTATTATTATTATCGCTATAACAGTTATTATTATTCTTATTACTATTATTATTATCGCTATAACTGTTATTATTATCCTTATTCTATTGTTACTATCCCTATTACTCTTGTCTTTATCCATATAACTATGATCATTATCCTTATTATTATTATTCTTGTCGCTATAACTGTTCTTCTTATTCTTATTACTATCATTATTATCGCTATAACTATTATTATTATCTTTATTCTATTGTTACTATCAATATTACTCTTGCCTTTATCCTTATAACTAATATTATTATCCTTATTATTATTATTATTATTATTATCGCTATAACTGTTATTATTATCCTCATTCTATTGTTACTATCCGTATTACTCTTGCCCTTATCCTTATAACTAATATTAGTATGGCTATAACTGTTATTATTATTCTTATTACTATTATTATTATCCCTATTCCTCTTGGCTATATCCTTATAACTATTATTATTATCCTTATTACTATTATTATTATTGCTGTAACTGTTCTTATTATTCTTATTACTATTACTATTATCCCCATTCCTCTTGTCTTTATCCTTATAGCTGTTACTATTATCCTTATTATTATTATTATCGCTATAACTGTTATTATTATTCTTATTACTATTGTTATTATCGCTATAACTATTATTATTATCCTTATTACTATTATTATTATCGCTATAACTGTTATTGTTATCCTTATTCTATTGTTACTATCCGTATTCTCCTTGTCTTTATCCTCATAACTATTAGCATTATCCTTATTATTATTATTATTATCGCTATAACTGTTATTATTATTATTATTACTATTATTATTATCCCTATTATTCTTGTCTTTGTCCTTATAACTGTTATTATTATACTTATTACTATTATTAATATCGCTATAGCTGTTATTATTATTATCGCTATAACTGTTATTATTATCCTTATTCTATTGTTACTATCCGTATTACTCTTGCCTTTATCCTTATAACTATTAGCATTATCCTTATTATTATTATTATTATTATTATCGCTATAACTGTTATTACTATCCTCATTCTATTGCTACTATCCGTATTACTCTTGCCTTTATCCTTATAACTAATATTATTATCCTTATTATTATTATTATTATCGCTATAACTATTATTCTTATAGTTACTATTATTATTATTATCGCTATAACTGATATTATTATCCTTATTCTATTGTTACTATCCCTATTACTCTTGTCTTTATCCATATAACTATGATCATTATCCTTATTATTATTATTCTTGTCGCTATATCTGTTATTATTATACTTATTACTATTATTAATATCGCTACAGCTGTTATTATTATTATCGCTATAACTGTTATTATTATCCTTATTCTATTGTTACTATCCGTATTACTCTTGCCTTTATCCTTATAACTAATATTATTATCCTTATTATTATTATTATCATTATCGCTATAACTGTTATTACTATCCTCATTCTATTGTTACTATCCGTATTACTCTTGCCTTTATCCTTATAACTATTATTATTATCCTTATTATTATTATTATTATTATCGCTATAACTGTTATTATTATCCTCATTCTATTGTTACTATCCGTATTACTATTGCCTTTATCCTTATAACTATTATTATTATTCTTATTACTATTATTATTATCGCTATAACTGTTATTATTATTCTTATTACTATTATTATTATCCTTATGATATTGTTACTATCCGCATTACGCTTGCCTTTATCCTTATAACTATTATTATTATCCTTATTATTATTATTATTATCGCTATAACAGTTATTAATATTCTTATTACTATTATTATTATCGCTATAACTGTTATTATTATCCTTATTCTATTGTTACTATCCCTATTACTCATGTCATTATCCATATAACTATGATCATTATCCTTATTATTATTATTCTTGTCGCTATAACTGTTATTCTTATTCTTATTACTATCATTATTATCGCTATAACTGTTATTATTATCCTTATTCTATTGTTACTATCAATATTACTCTTGCCTTTATCCTTATAACTAATATTATTATCCTTATTATTATTATTATTATTATCGCAATAACTGTTATTATTATCCTCATTCTATTGTTACTATCCGTATTACTCTTGCCCTTATCCTTATAACTAATATTAGTATCGCTATAACTGTTATTATTATTCTTATTACTATTATTATTATCGCTATAACTGTTATTGTTATCCTTATTCTATTGTTACTATCCGTGTTCTCCTTGTCTTTATCCTCATAACTATTAGCATTATCCTTATTATTATTATTATTATCGCTATAACTGTTATTATTATTCTTATTACTATTATTATTATCGCTATAACTGTTATTATTATCCTTATTCTATTGTTACTATCCCTATTACTCTTGTCTTTATCCATATAACTATGATCATTATCCTTATTATTATTATTCTTGTCGCTATAACTGTTATTATTATTCTTATTACTATTATTAATATCGCTATAGCTGTTATTATTATTATCGCTATAACTGTTATTATTATCCTTATTCTATTGTTACTATCCGTATTACTCTTGCCTTTATCCTTATAACTAATATTATTATCCTTATTATTATTATTATTATTATCGCTATAACTGTTATTACTATCCTCATTCTATTGTTACTATCCGTATTACTCTTGCCTTTATCCTTATAACTAATATTATTATCCTTATTATTATTATTATTATCGCTACAACTATTATTCTTATAGTTATTATTATTATTATTATCGCTATAACTGTTATTATTATCCTCATTCTATTGTTACTATCCGTATTACTCTTGCCTTTATCCTTATAAATACTATTATTATCCTTATTCTATTGTTACTATCCGTATTACTCTTGCCTTTATCCTTATAACTTTTATTATTATCTTTATTATTATTATTATTATTATCGCTATAACTGTTATTATTATCCTCATTCTATTGTTACTATCCGTATTACTATTGCCTTTATCGTTATAACTATTATTATTATCCTTATTACTATTATTATTATCGCTATAACTGTTATTATTATTCTTATTACTATTATTATTATCCTTATGATATTGTTACTATCCGCATTACGCTTGCCTTTATCCTTATAACTATTATTATTATCCTTATTATTATTATTATTATCGCTATAACAGTTATTATTATTCTTATTACTATTATTATTATCGCTATAACTGTTATTATTATCCTTATTCTATTGTTACTATCCCTATTACTCTTGTCTTTATCCATATAACTATGATCATTATCCTTATTATTATTATTCTTGTCGCTATATCTGTTATTATTATACTTATTACTATTATTAATATCGCTATAGCTGTTATTATTATTATCGCTATAACTGTTATTATTATCCTTATTCTATTGTTACTATCCGTATTACTCTTGCCTTTATCCTTATAACTAATATTATTATCCTTATTATTATTATTATCATTATCGCTATAACTGTTATTACTATCCTCATTCTATTGTTACTATCCGTATTACTCTTGCCTTTATCCTTATAACTATTATTATTATCCTTATTATTATTATTATTATTATCGCTATAACTGTTCTTATTATCCTCATTCTATTGTTACTGTCCGTATTACTATTGCCTTCATCCTTATAACTATTATTATTATTCTTATTACTATTATTATTATCGCTATAACTGTTATTATTATTCTTATTACTATTATTATTATCCTTATGATATTGTTACTATCCGCATTACGCTTGCCTTTATCCTTATAACTATTATTATTATCCTTATTATTATTATTATTATCGCTATAACAGTTATTAATATTCTTATTACTATTATTATTATCGCTATAACTGTTATTATTATCCTTATTCTATTGTTACTGTCCCTATTACTCATGTCATTATCCATATAACTATGATCATTATCCTTATTATTATTATTCTTGTCGCTATAACTGTTATTCTTATTCTTATTACTATCATTATTATCGCTATAACTGTTATTATTATCCTTATTCTATTGTTACTATCAATATTACTCTTGCCTTTATCCTTATAACTAATATTATTATCCTTATTATTATTATTATTATTATCGCAATACCTGTTATTATTATCCTCATTCTATTGTTACTATCCGTATTACTCTTGCCCTTATCCTTATAACTAATATTAGTATCGCTATAACTGTTATTATTATTCTTATTACTATTATTATTATCGCTATAACTGTTATTGTTATCCTTATTCTATTGTTACTATCCGTGTTCTTCTTGTCTTTATCCTCATAACTATTAGCATTATCCTTATTATTATTATTATTATCGCTATAACTGTTATTATTATTCTTATTACTATTATTATTATCGCTATAACTGTTATTATTATCCTTATTCTATTGTTACTATCCCTATTACTCTTGTCTTTATCCATATAACTATGATCATTATCCTTATTATTATTATTCTTGTCGCTATAACTGTTATTATTATTCTTATTACTATTATTAATATCGCTATAGCTGTTATTATTATTATCGCTATAACTGTTATTATTATCCTTATTCTATTGTTACTATCCGTATTACTCTTGCCTTTATCCTTATAACTAATATTATTATCCTTATTATTATTATTATTATTATTATCGCTATAACTGTAATTACTATCCTCATTCTATTGCTACTATCCGTATTACACTTGCCATTATCCTTAAAACTAATATTATTATCCTTATTATTATTATTATTATCGCTATAACTATTATTCTTATAGTTATTATTATTATTATTATCGCTATAACTGTTATTATTTTCCTCATTCTATTCTTACTATCCGTATTACTCTTGCCTTTATCCTTATAACTAATATTATTATCCTTATTATTATTATTATTATTATTATCGCTATAACTGTTATTATTATTCTCATTCTATTGTTACTATCCGTATTACTCTTGCCTTTATCCTTATAACTAATATTAGTATCGCTATAACTGTTATTCTTATTCTTATTACTATTATTATTATCCCCATTCCTCTTGTCTTTATCCTTATAGCTATTATTATTATCCTTATTATTATTATTATTATCGCTATAACTGTTATTATTATTCTTATTACTATTGTTATTATCGCTATAACTATTATTATTATCCTCATTACTATTATTATTATCGCTATAACTGTTATTGTTATCCTTATTCTATTGTTACTATCCGTATTCTCCTTGTCTTTATCCTCATAACTATTAGCATTATCCTTATTATTATTATTATTATCGCTATAACTGTTATTATTATTCTTATTACTATTATTATTATCCCTATTATTCTTGTCTTTGTCCTTATAACTGTTATTATTATACTTATTACTATTATTAATATCGCTATAGCTGTTATTATTATTATCGCTATAACTGTTATTATTATCCTTATTCTATTGTTACTATCCGTATTACTCTTGCCTTTATCCTTATAACTATTAGCATTATCCTTATTATTATTATTATTATTATCGCTATAACTGTTATTACTATCCTCATTCTATTGCTACTATCCGTATTACTCATGCCTTTATCCTTATAACTAATATTATTATCCTTATTATTATTATTATTATCGCTATAACTATTATTCTTATAGTTATTATTATTATTATTATCGCTATAACTGTTATTGTTATCCTTATTCTATTGTTACTATCCCTATTACTCTTGTCTTTATCCATATAACTATGATCATTATCCTTATTATTATTATTCTTGTCGCTATATCTGTTATTATTATACTTATTACTATTATTAATATCGCTATAGCTGTTATTATTAATATCGCTATAACTGTTATTATTATCCTTATTCTATTGTTACTATCCGTATTACTCTTGCCTTTATCCTTATAACTAATATTATTATCCTTATTATTATTATTATCATTATCGCTATAACTGTTATTATTATTCTTATTACTGTTATTATTATCCTTATTCTATTGTTACTATCCTTATTACTCTTGTCTTTATCCATATAACTATGATCATTATCCTTATTATTATTATTCTTGTCGCTATAACTGTTATTCTTATTCTTATTACTATCATTATTATCGCTATAACTATTATTATTATCTTTATTCTATTGTTACTATCAATATTACTCTTGCCTTTATCCTTATAACTAATATTATTATCCTTATTATTATTATTATTATTATTATCGCTATAACTGTTATTGTTATCCTTATTCTATTGTTACTATCCGTATTCTCCTTGTCTTTATCCTCATAACTATTAGCATTATCCTTATTATTATTATTATTATCGCTATAACTGTTATTACTATCCTCATTCTATTGCTACTATCCGTATTACTCTTGCCTTTATCCTTATAACTAATATTATTATCCTTATTATTATTATTATTATCGCTATAACTATTATTCTTATAGTTATTATTATTATTATTATCGCTATAACTGTTATTATTATCCTTATTCTATTGTTACTATCCCTATTACTCTTGTCTTTATCCATATAACTATGATCATTATCCTTATTATTATTATTCTTGTCGCTATATCTGTTATTATTATACTTATTACTATTATTAATATCGCTATAGCTGTTATTATTATTATCGCTATAACTGTTATTATTATCCTTATTCTATTGTTACTATCCGTATTACTCTTGCCTTTATCCTTATAACTAATATTATTATCCTTATTATTATTATTATCATTATCGCTATAACTGTAATTACTATCCTCATTCTATTGCTACTATCCGTATTACACTTGCCATTATCCTTAAAACTAATATTATTATCCTTATTATTATTATTATTATCGCTATAACTATTATTCTTATAGTTATTATTATTATTATTATCGCTATAACTGTTATTATTTTCCTCATTCTATTCTTACTATCCGTATTACTCTTGCCTTTATCCTTATAACTAATATTATTATCCTTATTATTATTATTATTATTATTATCGCTATAACTGTTATTATTATTCTCATTCAATTGTTACTATCCGTATTACTCTTGCCTTTATCCTTATAACTAATATTAGTATCGCTATAACTGTTATTCTTATTCTTATTACTATTATTATTATCCCCATTCCTCTTGTCTTTATCCTTATAGCTATTATTATTATCCTTATTATTATTATTATTATCGCTATAACTGTTATTATTATTCTTATTACTATTGTTATTATCGCTATAACTATTATTATTATCCTCATTACTATTATTATTATCGCTATAACTGTTATTGTTATCCTTATTCTATTGTTACTATCCGTATTCTCCTTGTCTTTATCCTCATAACTATTAGCATTATCCTTATTATTATTATTATTATCGCTATAACTGTTATTATTATTCTTATTACTATTATTATTATCCCTATTATTCTTGTCTTTGTCCTTATAACTGTTATTATTATACTTATTACTATTATTAATATCGCTATAGCTGTTATTATTATTATCGCTATAACTGTTATTATTATCCTTATTCTATTGTTACTATCCGTATTACTCTTGCCTTTATCCTTATAACTATTAGCATTATCCTTATTATTATTATTATTATTATCGCTATAACTGTTATTACTATCCTCATTCTATTGCTACTATCCGTATTACTCTTGCCTTAATCCTTATAACTAATATTATTATCCTTATTATTATTATTATTATCGCTATAACTATCATTCTTATAGTTATTATTATTATTATTATCGCTATAACTGTTATTATTATCCTTATTCTATTGTTACTATCCCTATTACTCTTGTCTCTATCCATATAACTATGATCATTATCCTTATTATTATTATTCTTGTCGCTATAACTGTTATTATTATTCTTATTACTATTATTAATATCGCTATAGCTGTTATTATTATTATCGCTATAACTGTTATTATTATCCTTATTCTATTGTTACTATCCGTATTACTCTTGCCTTTATCCTTATAACTAATATTATTATCCTTATTATTATTATTATTATTATTATCGCTATAACTGTAATTACTATCCTCATTCTATTGCTACTATCCGTATTACACTTGCCATTATCCTTAAAACTAATATTATTATCCTTATTATTATTATTATTATCGCTATAACTATTATTCTTATAGTTATTATTATTATTATTATCGCTATAACTGTTATTATTTTCCTCATTCTATTCTTACTATCCGTATTACTCTTGCCTTTATCCTTATAACTAATATTATTATCCTTATTATTATTATTATTATTATTATCGCTATAACTGTTATTATTATTCTCATTCTATTGTTACTATCCGTATTATTCTTGCCTTTATCCTTATAACTAATATTAGTATCGCTATAACTGTTATTCTTATTCTTATTACTATTATTATTATCCCCATTCCTCTTGTCTTTATCCTTATAGCTATTATTATTATCCTTATTATTATTATTATTATCGCTATAACTGTTATTATTATTCTTATTACTATTGTTATTATCGCTATAACTATTATTATTATCCTCATTACTATTATTATTATCGCTATAACTGTTATTGTTATCCTTATTCTATTGTTACTATCCGTATTCTCCTTGTCTTTATCCTCATAACTATTAGCATTATCCTTATTATTATTATTATTATCGCTATAACTGTTATTATTATTCTTATTACTATTATTATTATCCCTATTATTCTTGTCTTTGTCCTTATAACTGTTATTATTATACTTATTACTATTATTAATATCGCTATAGCTGTTATTATTATTATCGCTATAACTGTTATTATTATCCTTATTCTATTGTTACTATCCGTATTACTCTTGCCTTTATCCTTATAACTATTAGCATTATCCTTATTATTATTATTATTATTATCGCTATAACTGTTATTACTATCCTCATTCTATTGCTACTATCCGTATTACTCTTGCCTTAATCCTTATAACTAATATTATTATCCTTATTATTATTATTATTATCGCTATAACTATCATTCTTATAGTTATTATTATTATTATTATCGCTATAACTGTTATTATTATCCTTATTCTATTGTTACTATCCCTATTACTCTTGTCTTTATCCATATAACTATGATCATTATCCTTATTATTATTATTCTTGTCGCTATATCTGTTATTATTATACTTATTACTATTATTAATATCGCTATAGCTGTTATTATTAATATCGCTATAACTGTTATTATTATCCTTATTCTATTGTTACTATCCGTATTACTCTTGCCTTTATCCTTATAACTAATATTATTATCCTTATTATTATTATTATCATTATCGCTATAACTGTTATTATTATTCTTATTACTGTTATTATTATCCTTATTCTATTGTTACTATCCTTATTACTCTTGTCTTTATCCATATAACTATGATCATTATCCTTATTATTATTATTCTTGTCGCTATAACTGTTATTCTTATTCTTATTACTATCATTATTATCGCTATAACTATTATTATTATCTTTATTCTATTGTTACTATCAATATTACTCTTGCCTTTATCCTTATAACTAATATTATTATCCTTATTATTATTATTATTATTATTATCGGAATAACTGTTATTGTTATCCTTATTCTATTGTTACTATCCGTATTCTCCTTGTCTTTATCCTCATAACTATTAGCATTATCCTTATTATTATTATTATTATCGCTATAACTGTTATTACTATCCTCATTCTATTGCTACTATCCGTATTACTCTTGCCTTTATCCTTATAACTAATATTATTATCCTTATTATTATTATTATTATCGCTATAACTATTATTCTTATAGTTATTATTATTATTATTATCGCTATAACTGTTATTATTATCCTTATTCTATTGTTACTATCCCTATTACTCTTGTCTTTATCCATATAACTATGATCATTATCCTTATTATTATTATTCTTGTCGCTATATCTGTTATTATTATACTTATTACTATTATTAATATCGCTATAGCTGTTATTATTATTATCGCTATAACTGTTATTATTATCCTTATTCTATTGTTACTATCCGTATTACTCTTGCCTTTATCCTTATAACTAATATTATTATCCTTATTATTATTATTATCATTATCGCTATAACTGTTATTACTATCCTCATTCTATTGTTACTATCCGTATTACTCTTGCCTTTATCCTTATAACTAATATTATTATCCTTATTATTATTATTATTATTATTATCGCTATAACTGTAATTACTATCCTCATTCTATTGCTACTATCCGTATTACACTTGCCATTATCCTTAAAACTAATATTATTATCCTTATTATTATTATTATTATCGCTATAACTATTATTCTTATAGTTATTATTATTATTATTATCGCTATAACTGTTATTATTTTCCTCATTCTATTCTTACTATCCGTATTACTCTTGCCTTTATCCTTATAACTAATATTATTATCCTTATTATTATTATTATTATTATTATCGCTATAACTGTTATTATTATTCTCATTCAATTGTTACTATCCGTATTACTCTTGCCTTTATCCTTATAACTAATATTAGTATCGCTATAACTGTTATTCTTATTCTTATTACTATTATTATTATCCCCATTCCTCTTGTCTTTATCCTTATAGCTATTATTATTATCCTTATTATTATTATTATTATCGCTATAACTGTTATTATTATTCTTATTACTATTGTTATTATCGCTATAACTATTATTATTATCCTCATTACTATTATTATTATCGCTATAACTGTTATTGTTATCCTTATTCTATTGTTACTATCCGTATTCTCCTTGTCTTTATCCTCATAACTATTAGCATTATCCTTATTATTATTATTATTATCGCTATAACTGTTATTATTATTCTTATTACTATTATTATTATCCCTATTATTCTTGTCTTTGTCCTTATAACTGTTATTATTATACTTATTACTATTATTAATATCGCTATAGCTGTTATTATTATTATCGCTATAACTGTTATTATTATCCTTATTCTATTGTTACTATCCGTATTACTCTTGCCTTTATCCTTATAACTATTAGCATTATCCTTATTATTATTATTATTATTATCGCTATAACTGTTATTACTATCCTCATTCTATTGCTACTATCCGTATTACTCTTGCCTTAATCCTTATAACTAATATTATTATCCTTATTATTATTATTATTATCGCTATAACTATCATTCTTATAGTTATTATTATTATTATTATCGCTATAACTGTTATTATTATCCTTATTCTATTGTTACTATCCCTATTACTCTTGTCTCTATCCATATAACTATGATCATTATCCTTATTATTATTATTCTTGTCGCTATAACTGTTATTATTATTCTTATTACTATTATTATTATCGCTATAGCTGTTATTATTATTATCGCTATAACTGTTATTATTATCCTTATTCTATTGTTACTATCCGTATTACTCTTGCCTTTATCCTTATAACTAATATTATTATCCTTATTATTATTATTATTATTATTATCGCTATAACTGTAATTACTATCCTCATTCTATTGCTACTATCCGTATTACACTTGCCATTATCCTTAAAACTAATATTATTATCCTTATTATTATTATTATTATCGCTATAACTATTATTCTTATAGTTATTATTATTATTATTATCGCTATAACTGTTATTATTTTCCTCATTCTATTCTTACTATCCGTATTACTCTTGCCTTTATCCTTATAACTAATATTATTATCCTTATTATTATTATTATTATTATTATCGCTATAACTGTTATTATTATTCTCATTCTATTGTTACTATCCGTATTACTCTTGCCTTTATCCTTATAACTAATATTAGTATCGCTATAACTGTTATTCTTATTCTTATTACTATTATTATTATCCCCATTCCTCTTGTCTTTATCCTTATAGCTATTATTATTATCCTTATTATTATTATTATTATCGCTATAACTGTTATTATTATTCTTATTACTATTGTTATTATCGCTATAACTATTATTATTATCCTCATTACTATTATTATTATCGCTATAACTGTTATTGTTATCCTTATTCTATTGTTACTATCCGTATTCTCCTTGTCTTTATCCTCATAACTATTAGCATTATCCTTATTATTATTATTATTATCGCTATAACTGTTATTATTATTCTTATTACTATTATTATTATCCCTATTATTCTTGTCTTTGTCCTTATAACTGTTATTATTATACTTATTACTATTATTAATATCGCTATAGCTGTTATTATTATTATCGCTATAACTGTTATTATTATCCTTATTCTATTGTTACTATCCGTATTACTCTTGCCTTTATCCTTATAACTATTAGCATTATCCTTATTATTATTATTATTATTATCGCTATAACTGTTATTACTATCCTCATTCTATTGCTACTATCCGTATTACTCTTGCCTTAATCCTTATAACTAATATTATTATCCTTATTATTATTATTATTATCGCTATAACTATCATTCTTATAGTTATTATTATTATTATTATCGCTATAACTGTTATTATTATCCTTATTCTATTGTTACTATCCCTATTACTCTTGTCTTTATCCATATAACTATGATCATTATCCTTATTATTATTATTCTTGTCGCTATATCTGTTATTATTATACTTATTACTATTATTAATATCGCTATAGCTGTTATTATTAATATCGCTATAACTGTTATTATTATCCTTATTCTATTGTTACTATCCGTATTACTCTTGCCTTTATCCTTATAACTAATATTATTATCCTTATTATTATTATTATCATTATCGCTATAACTGTTATTACTATCCTCATTCTATTGTTACTATCCGTATTACTCTTGCCTTTATCCTTATAACTATTATTATTATCCTTATTATTATTATTATTATTATCGCTATAACTGTTATTATTATCCTCATTCTATTGTTACTATCCGTATTACTATTGCCTTTATCCTTATAACTATTATTATTATTCTTATTACTATTATTATTATCGCTATAACTGTTATTATTATTCTTATTACTGTTATTATTATCCTTATTCTATTGTTACTATCCTTATTACTCTTGTCTTTATCCATATAACTATGATCATTATCCTTATTATTATTATTCTTGTCGCTATAACTGTTATTCTTATTCTTATTACTATCATTATTATCGCTATAACTATTATTATTATCTTTATTCTATTGTTACTATCAATATTACTCTTGCCTTTATCCTTATAACTAATATTATTATCCTTATTATTATTATTATTATCGCTATAACTGTTATTATTATCCTCATTCTATTGTTACTATCCGTATTACTATTGCCTTTATCCTTATAACTATTATTATTATTCTTATTACTATTATTATTATCGCTATAACTGTTATTATTATTCTTATTACTGTTATTATTATCCTTATTCTATTGTTACTATCCTTATTACTCTTGTCTTTATCCATATAACTATGATCATTATCCTTATTATTATTATTCTTGTCGCTATAACTGTTATTCTTATTCTTATTACTATCATTATTATCGCTATAACTATTATTATTATCTTTATTCTATTGTTACTATCAATATTACTCTTGCCTTTATCCTTATAACTAATATTATTATCCTTATTATTATTATTATTATCGCTATAACTGTTATTATTATCCTCATTCTATTGTTACTATCCGTATTACTATTGCCTTTATCCTTATAACTATTATTATTATTCTTATTACTATTATTATTATCGCTATAACTGTTATTATTATTCTTATTACTGTTATTATTATCCTTATTCTATTGTTACTATCCTTATTACTCTTGTCTTTATCCATATAACTATGATCATTATCCTTATTATTATTATTCTTGTCGCTATAACTGTTATTCTTATTCTTATTACTATCATTATTATCGCTATAACTATTATTATTATCCTTATTCTATTGTTACTATCCGTATTACTCTTGCCTTTATCCTTATAACTAATATTATTATCCTTTTTATTATTATTATCATTATCGCTATAACTGTTATTACTATCCTCATTCTATTGTTACTATCCGTATTACTCTTGCCTTTATCCTTATAACTATTATTATTATCCTTATTATTATTATTATTATTATCGCTATAACTGTTATTATTATCCTCATTCTATTGTTACTATCCGTATTACTATTGCCTTTATCCTTATAACTATTATTATTATTCTGATTACTATTATTATTATCGCTATAACTGTTATTATTATTCTTATTACTGTTATTACTATCCTTATTCTATTGTTACTATCCCTATTACTCTTGTCTTTATCCATATAACTATGATCATTATCCTTATTATTATTATTCTTGTCGCTATAACTGTTATTCTTATTCTTATTACTATCATTATTATCGCTATAACTATTATTATTATCTTTATTCTATTGTTACTATCAATATTACTCTTGCCTTTATCCTTATAACTAATATTATTATCCTTATTATTATTATTATTATTATTATCGCTATAACTGTTATTGTTATCCTTATTCTATTGTTCCTATCCGTATTCTCCTCGTCTTTATCCTCATAACTATTAGCATTATCCTTATTATTATTATTATTATCGCTATAACTGTTATTATTATTCTTATTACTATTATTATTATCCCTATTATTCTTGTCTTTGTCCTTATAACTGTTATTATTATACTTATTACTATTATTAATATCGCTATAGCTGTTATTATTATTATCGCTATAACTGTTATTATTATCCTTATTCTATTGTTACTATCCGTATTACTCTTGCCTTTATCCTTATAACTATTAGCATTCTCCTTATTATTATTATTATTATTATCGCTATAACTGTTATTACTATCCTCATTCTATTGCTACTATCCGTATTACTCTTGCCTTTATCCTTATAACTAATATTATTATCCTTATTATTATTATTATTATCGCTATAACTATTATTCTATTCTTACTATCCGTATTACTCTTGCCTTTATCCTTATAACTAATATTATTATCCTTATTATTATTATTATTATTATTATCGCTATAACTGTTATTATTATTCGCATTCTATTGTTACTATCCGTATTACTCTTGCCTTTATCCTTATAACTAATATTAGTATCGCTATAACTGTTATTCTTATTCTTATTACTATTATTATTATCCCCATTCCTCTTGTCTTTATCCTTATAGCTATTATTATTATCCTTATTATTATTATTATTATCGCTATAACTGTTATTATTATTCTTATTACTATTGTTATTATCGCTATAACTATTATTATTATCCTTATTAATATTATTATTATCGCTATAACTGTTATTGTTATCCTTATTCTATTGTTACTATCCCTGTTACTCTTGTCTTTATCCATATAACTATGCTCATTATATTTATTATTATTATTCTTGTCGCTATAACTGTTATTCTTATTCTTATTACTACTATTATTATCGCTATAACTATTATTCTTATAGTTATTATTATTATTATTATCGCTATAGCTGTTATTATTATACTCATTCTATTGTTACTATCCGTATTACTATTGCCTTTATCCTTATAACTATTATTATTATCCTTATTACTATTATTATTATCGCTATAACTGTTATTATTATTCTTATTACTATTATTATTATCCTTATGATATTGTTACTATCCGCATTACGCTTGCCTTTATCCTTATAACTATTATTATTATCCTTATTATTATTATTCTTATAGTTATTACTATTATTATTATCGCTATAACTGTTATTATTATCCTTATTCTATTGTTACTATCCCTATTACTCTTGTCTTTATCCATATAACTATGATCATTATCCTTATTATTATTATTCTTGTCGCTATAACTGTTATTATTATTCTTATTACTATTATTATTATCCCTATTATTCTTGTCTTTGTCCTTATAACTGTTATTATTATACTTATTACTATTATTAATATCGCTATAGCTGTTATTATTATTATCGCTATAACTGTTATTATTATCCTTATTCTATTGTTACTATCCGTATTACTCTTGCCTTTATCCTTATAACTAATATTATTATCCTTATTATTATTATTATTATCGCTATAACTGTTATTATTATCGTCATTCTATTGTTACTATCCGTATTACTCTTGTCTTTATCCTTATAACTATTATTATTATCCTTATTATTATTATTATTATTATTATCGCTATAACTGTTATTATTATTCTTATTACTATTATTATTATCCTTATGATATTGTTATCATCCGCATTACGCTTGCCTTTATCCTTATAACTATTATTATTATCCTTATTATTATTATTATTATCGCTATAACTATTATTCTTATAGTTATTACTATTATTATTATCGCTATAACTGTTATTATTATCCTTATTCTATTGTTACTATCCCTATTACTCTTGTCTTTATCCATATAACTATGATCATTATCCTTATTATTATTATTCTTGTCGCTATAACTGTTATTATTATTCTTATTACTATTATTATTATCCCTATTATTCTTGTCTTTGTCCTTATAACTGTTATTATTATACTTATTACTATTATTAATATCGCTATAGCTGTTATTATTATTATCGCTATAACTGTTATTATTATCCTTATTCTATTGTTACTATCCGTATTACTCTTGCCTTTATCCTTATAACTAATATTATTATCCTTATTATTATTATTATTATTATCGCTATAACTGTTATTACTATCCTCATTCTATTGCTACTATCCGTATTACTCTTGCCTTTATCCTTATAACTAATATTATTATCCTTATTATTATTATTATTATTATTATCGCTATAACTGTTATTATTATTCTTATTACTATTATTATTATACTTATGATATTGTTATCATCCGCATTACGCTTGCATTTATCCTTATAACTATTATTGTTATCATTATTATTATTATTATTATCGCTATAACTGTTATTATTAGTCTCATTCTATTGTTACTATCCGTATTACTCTTGCCTTTATCCTTATAACTATTATTATTATCCTTATTACTATTATTATTATTATCGCTATAACTGTTATTATTATCCTCATTCTATTGTTACTATCCGTATTACTATTGCCTTTATCCTTATAACTATTATTATTATCCTTATTACTATTATTATTATCGCTATAACTGTTATTATTATTCTTATTACTATTATTATTATCCTTATGATATTGTTACTATCCGCATTACGCTTGCCTTTATCCTTATAATTATTATTATTATCCTTATTATTATTATTATTATCGCTATAACTATTATTCTTATAGTTATTACTATTATTATTATCGCTATAACTGTTATTATTATCCTTATTCTATTGTTACTATCCCTATTACTCTTGTCTTTATCCATATAACTATGATCATTATCCTTATTATTATTATTCTTGTCGCTATAACTGTTATTATTATTCTTATTACTATTATTATTATCCCTATTATTCTTGTCTTTGTCCTTATAACTGTTATTATTATACTTATTACTATTATTAATATCGCTATAGCTGTTATTATTATTATCGCTATAACTGTTATTATTATCCTTATTCTATTGTTACTATCCGTATTACTCTTGCCTTTATCCTTATAACTAATATTATTATCCTTATTATTATTATTATTATTATTATCGCTATAACTGTTATTATTATTCTTATTACTATTATTATTATACTTATGATATTGTTATCATCCGCATTACGCTTGCATTTATCCTTATAACTATTATTGTTATCCTTATTATTACTATTATTATCGCTATAACTGTTATTATTATTCTCATTCTATTGTTACTATCCGTATTACTCTTGCCTTTATCCTTATAACTAATATTATTATCCTTATTATTATTATTATTATTATAGCTATAACTGTTATTACTATCCTCATTCTATTGTTACTATCCGTATTACTCTTGCCAATATCCTTATAACTAATATTATTATCCTTATTATTATTATTATTATCGCTATAACTATTATTCTTATAGTTATTATTATTATTATTATCGCTATAACTGTTATTATTATACTCATTCTATTGTTACTATCCGTATTACTCTTGCCTTTATCCTTATAACTATTATTATTATCCTTATTCTATTGTTACTATCCGTATTACTCTTGCCTTTATCCTTATAACTATTATTATTATCCTTATTATTATTATTATTATTATCGCTATAACTGTTATTGTTATCCTCATTCTATTGTTACTATCCGTATTACTATTGCCTTTATCCTTATAACTATTATTATTATCCTTATTACTATTATTATTATCGCTATAACTGTTATTATTATTCTTATTACTATTATTATTATCCTTATGATATTGTTACTATCCGCATTACGCTTGCCTTTATCCTTATAGCTATTACTATTATCCTTATTATTATTATTATCGCTATAACTGTTATTATTATTCTTATTACTATTGTTATTATCGCTATAACTATTATTATTATCCTTATTACTATTCTTATTATCGCTATAACTGTTATTGTTATCCTTATTCTATTGTTAATATCCGTATTCTCCTTGTCTTTATCCTCATAACTATTAGCATTATCCTTATTATTATTATTATTATTATCGCTATAACTGTTATTATTATTCTTATTACTATTATTATTATCGCTATAACTGTTATTATTATCCTTATTCTATTGTTACTATCCCTATTACTCTTGTCTTTATCCATATAACTATGATCATTATCCTTATTATTATTATTCTTGTCGCTATAACTGTTATTATTATTCTTATTACTATTATTATTATCCCTATTATTCTTGTCTTTGTCCTTATAACTGTTATTATTATACTTATTACTATTATTAATATCGCTATAGCTGTTATTATTATTATCGCTATAACTGTTATTATTATCCTTATTCTATTGTTACTATCCGTATTACTCTTGCCTTAATCCTTATAACTAATATTATTATCCTTATTATTATTATTATTATTATCGCTATAACTGTTATTACTATCCTCATTCTATTGTTACTATCCGTATTACTCTTGCCCTTATCCTTATAACTAATATTATTATCCTTATTATTATTATTATTATTATCGCTATAACTGTTATTACTATCCTCATTCTATTGCTACTATCCGTATTACTCTTGCCTTTATCCTTATAACTAATATTATTATCCTTATTATTATTATTATTATTATCGCAATAACTGTTATTACTATCCTCATTCTATTGCTACTATCCGTATTACTCTTGCCTTTATCCTTATAACTAAGATTATTATCCTTATTATTATTATTATTATCGCTATAACTATTATTCTTATAGTTATTATTATTATTATTATCGCTATAACTGTTATTATTATCCTCATTCTATTGTTACTATCCGTATTACTCTTGTCTTTATCCTTATAACTATTATTATTATCCTTATTATTATTATTATTATTATTATCGCTATAACTGTTATTATTATTCTTATTACTATTATTATTATACTTATGATATTCTTATCATCCGCATTACGCTTGCATTTATCCTTATAACTATTATTGTTATCCTTATTATTATTATTATTATCGCTATAACTGTTATTATTATTCTCATTCTATTGTTACTATCCGTATTACTCTTGCCTTTATCCTTATAACTAATATTATTATCCTTATTATTATTATTATTATTATAGCTATAACTGTTATTACTATCCTCATTCTATTGTTACTATCCGTATTACTCTTGCCTTTATCCTTATAACTATTATTATTATCCTTATTCTATTGTTACTATCCGTATTACTGTTGCCTTTATCCTTATAACTATTATTATTATCCTTATTACTATTATTATTATTATCGCTATAACTGTTATTATTATCCTCATTCTGTTGTTACTATCCGTATTACTATTGCCTTTATCCTTATAACTATTATTATTATCCTTATTACTATTATTATTATCGCTATAACTGTTATTATTATTCTTATTACTATTATTATTATCCTTATGATATTGTTACTATCCGCATTACGCTTGCCTTTATCCTTATAACTATTATTATTATCCTTATTATTATTATTATTATCGCTATAACTATTATTCTTATAGTTATTACTATTATTATTATCGCTATAACTGTTATTATTATCCTTATTCTATTGTTACTATCCCTATTACTCTTGTCTTTATCCATGTAACTATGATCATTATCCTTATTATTATTATTCTTGTCGCTATAACTGTTATTATTATTCTTATTACTATTATTATTATCCCTATTATTCTTGTCTTTGTCCTTATAACTGTTATTATTATACTTATTACTATTATTAATATCGCTATAGCTGTTATTATTATTATCGCTATAACTGTTATTATTATTCTTATTACTATTATTATTATCGCTATAACTGTTATTATTATCCTCATTCTATTGTTACTATCCGTATTACTATTGCCTTTATCCTTATAACTATTATTATTATCCTTATTACTATTATTATTATCGCTATAACTGTTATTATTATTCTTATTACTATTATTATTATCCTTATGATATTGTTACTATCCGCATTACGCTTGCCTTTATCCTTATAGCTATTACTATTATCCTTATTATTATTATTATCGCTATAACTGTTATTATTATTCTTATTACTATTGTTATTATCGCTATAACTATTATTATTATCCTTATTACTATTCTTATTATCGCTATAACTGTTATTGTTATCCTTATTCTATTGTTAATATCCGTATTCTCCTTGTCTTTATCCTCATAACTATTAGCATTATCCTTATTATTATTATTATTATTATCGCTATAACTGTTATTATTATTCTTATTACTATTATTATTATCGCTATAACTGTTATTATTATCCTTATTCTATTGTTACTATCCCTATTACTCTTGTCTTTATCCATATAACTATGATCATTATCCTTATTATTATTATTCTTGTCGCTATAACTGTTATTATTATTCTTATTACTATTATTATTATCCCTATTATTCTTGTCTTTGTCCTTATAACTGTTATTATTATACTTATTACTATTATTAATATCGCTATAGCTGTTATTATTATTATCGCTATAACTGTTATTATTATCCTTATTCTATTGTTACTATCCGTACTACTCTTGCCTTTATCCTTATAACTTATATTATTATCCTTATTATTATTATTATTATTATCGCTATAACTGTTATTATTATCGTCATTCTATTGTTACTATCCGTATTACTCTTGTCTTTATCCTTATAACTATTATTATTATCCTTATTATTATTATTATTATTATTATCGCTATAACTGTTATTATTATTCTTATTACTATTATTATTATCCTTATGATATTGTTATCATCCGCATTACGCTTGCCTTTATCCTTATAACTATTATTATTATCCTTATTATTATTATTATTATCGCTATAACTATTATTCTTATAGTTATTACTATTATTATTATCGCTATAACTGTTATTATTATCCTTATTCTATTGTTACTATCCCTATTACTCTTGTCTTTATCCATATAACTATGATCATTATCCTTATTATTATTATTCTTGTCGCTATAACTGTTATTATTATTCTTATTACTATTATTATTATCCCTATTATTCTTGTCTTTGTCCTTATAACTGTTATTATTATACTTATTACTATTATTAATATCGCTATAGCTGTTATTATTATTATCGCTATAACTGTTATTATTATCCTTATTCTATTGTTACTATCCGTATTACTCTTGCCTTAATCCTTATAACTAATATTATTATCCTTATTATTATTATTATTATTATCGCTATAACTGTTATTACTATCCTCATTCTATTGTTACTATCCGTATTACTCTTGCCTTTATCCTTATAACTATTATTATTATCCTTATTATTATTATTATTATTATCGCTATAACTGTTATTACTATCCTCATTCTATTGTTACTATCCGTATTACTCTTGCCCTTATCCTTATAACTAATATTAGTATCGCTATAACTGTTATTATTATTCTTATTACTATTATTATTATCCCTATTCCTCTTGGCTTTATCCTTATAACTATTATTATTATCCTTATTACTGTTATTATTATTGCTGTAATTGTTCTTATTATTCTTATTACTATTATTATTATCCCCATTCCTCTTGTCTTTATCCTTATAGCTATTACTATTATCCTTATTATTATTATTATCGCTATAACTGTTATTATTATTCTTATTACTATTGTTATTATCGCTATAACTGTTATTATTATTCTTATTACTATTATTATTATCCTTATTACTATTATTATCATTGCTATAACTGTTCTTATTATTCTTATTACTATTATTATTATCCCCATTCCTCTTGTCTTTATCCTTATAGCTATTACTATTATCCTTATTATTATTATTATTGCTATAACTGTTATTATTATTCTTATTACTATTGTTATTATCGCTATAACTGTTATTGTTATCCTTATTCTATTCCTACTATCTGTATTCTCCTTGTCTTTATCCTCATAACTATTAGCATTATCCTTATTATTATTATTATTATCACTATAACTGTTACTATTATTCTTATTACTATTATTATTATCGCTATAACTGTTATTATTATCCTTATTCTATTGTTACTATCCCTATTACTCTTGTCTTTATCCATATAACTATGATCATTATCCTTATTATTATTATTCTTGTCGCTATAACTGTTATTATTATTCTTATTACTATTATTATTATCCCTATTATTCTTGTCTTTGTCCTTATAACTGTTATTATTATACTTATTACTATTATTAATATCGCTATAGCTGTTATTATTATTATCGCTATAACTGTTATTATTATCCTTATTCTATTGTTACTATCCGTATTACTCTTGCCTTAATCCTTATAACTAATATTATTATCCTTATTATTATTATTATTATTATCGCTATAACTGTTATTACTATCCTCATTCTATTGTTACTATCCGTATTACTCTTGCCCTTATCCTTATAACTAATATTAGTATCGCTATAACTGTTATTATTATTCTTATTACTATTATTATTATCCCTATTCCTCTTGGCTTTATCCTTATAACTATTATTATTATCCTTATTACTATTATTATTATTGCTGTAATTGTTCTTATTATTCTTATTACTATTATTATTATCCCCATTCCTCTTGTCTTTATCCTTATAGCTATTACTATTATCCTTATTATTATTATTATCGCTATAACTGTTATTATTATTCTTATTACTATTATTATTATCCCCATTCCTCTTGTCTTTATCCTTATAGCTATTACTATTATCCTTATTATTATTATTATCGCTATAACTGATATTATTATTCTTATTACTATTGTTATTATCGCTATAACTGTTATTATTATTCTTATTACTATTATTATTATCGCTATAACTGTTATTGTTATCCTTATTCTATTGTTACTATCCGTATTCTCCTTCTCTTTATCCTCATAACTCTTAGCATTATCCTTATTATTATTATTATTATCGCTATAACTGTTATTATTATTCTTATTACTATTATTATTATCGCTATAACTGTTATTATTATCCTTATTCTATTGTTACTATCCCTATTACTCTTGTCTTTATCCATATAACTATGATCATTATCCTTATTATTATTATTCTTGTCGCTATAACTGTTATTATTATTCTTATTACTATTATTATTATCCCTATTATTCTTGTCTTTGTCCTTATAACTGTTATTATTATACTTATTACTATTATTAATATCGCTATAGCTGTTATTATTATTATCGCTATAACTGTTATTATTATCCTTATTCTATTGTTACTATCCGTATTACTCTTGCCTTTATCCTTATAACTAATATTATTATCCTTATTATTATTATTATTATCGTTATAACTGTTATTATTATCGTCATTCTATTGTTACTATCCGTATTACTCTTGTCTTTATCCTTATAACTATTATTATTATCCTTATTATTATTATTATTATTATTATCGCTATAACTGTTATTATTATTCTTATTACTATTATTATTATCCTTATGATATTGTTATCATCCGCATTACGCTTGCATTTATCCTTATAACTATTATTGTTATCCTTATTATTATTATTATTATCGCTATAACTGTTATTATTATTCTCATTCTATTGTTACTATCCGTATTACTCTTGCCTTTATCCTTATAACTATTATTATTATCCTTATTCTATTGTTACCATCCGTATTACTCTTGCCTTTATCCTTATAACTATTATTATTATCCTTATTATTCTTATTATTATTATCGCTATAACTGTTATTATTATCCTCATTCTATTGTTACTATCCGTATTACGCTTGCCTTTATCCTTATAGCTATTACTATTATCCTTATTATTATTATTATCGCTATAACTGTTATTATTATTCTTATTACTATTGTTATTATCGCTATAACTATTATTATTATCCTTATTACTATTATTATTATCGCTATAACTGTTATTGTTATCCTTATTCTATTGTTATTATCCGTATTCTCCTTGTCTTTATCCTCATAACTATTAGCATTATCCTTATTATTATTATTATTATCGCTATAACTGTTATTATTATTCTTATTACTATTATTATTATCGCTATAACTGTTATTATTATCCTTATTCTATTGTTACTATCCCTATTACTCTTGTCTTTATCCATATAACTATGATCATTATCCTTATTATTATTATTCTTGTCGCTATAACTGTTATTATTATTCTTATTACTATTATTATTATCCCTATTATTCTTGTCTTTGTCCTTATAACTGTTATTATTATACTTATTACTATTATTAATATCGCTATAGCTGTTATTATTATTATCGCTATAACTGTTATTATTATCCTTATTCTATTGTTACTATCCGTATTACTCTTGCCTTTATCCTTATAACTAATATTATTATCCTTATTATTATTATTATTATAATCGCTATAACTGTTATTACTATCCTCATTCTATTGCTACTATCCGCATTACTCTTGTCTTTATGCTTATAACTATTATTATTATCCTTATTATTATTATTATTATTATTATCGCCATAACTGTTATTATTATTCTTATTACTATTATTATTATCCTTATGATATTGTTATCATCCGCATTACGCTTGCCTTTATCCTTATAACTATTATTATTATCCTTATTATTATTATTATTATCGCTATAACTGTTATTATTATTCTTATTACTATTATTATTATCGCTATAACTGTTATTATTATCCTTATTCTATTGTTACTATCCCTATTACTCTTGTCTTTATCCATATAACTATGATTATTATCCTTATTATTATTATTCTTGTCGCTATAACTGTTATTATTATTCTTATTACTATTATTATTATCCCTATTATTCTTGTCTTTGTCCTTATAACTGTTATTATTATACTTATTACTATTATTAATATCGCTATAGCTGTTATTATTATTATCGCTATAACTGTTATTATTATCCTTATTCTATTGTTACTATCCGTATTACTCTTGCCTTAATCCTTATAACTAATATTATTATCCTTATTATTATTATTATTATTATCGCTATAACTGTTATTACTATCCTCATTCTATTGTTACTATCCGTATTACTCTTGCCTTTATCCTTATAACTATTATTATTATCCTTATTATTATTATTATTATTATCGCTATAACTGTTATTATTATCCTCATTCTATTCTTACTATCCGTATTACTCTTGCCTTTATCCTTATAACTAATATTATTATCCTTATTATTATTATTATTATTATTATCGCTATAACTGTTATTATTATTCTCATTCTATTGTTACTATCCGTATTACTTTTGCCTTTATCCTTATAACTAATATTAGTATCGCTATAACTGTTATTCTTATTCTTATTACTATTATTATTATCCCCATTCCTCTTGTCTTTATCCTTATAGCTATTATTATTATCCTTATTATTATTATTATTATCGCTATAACTGTTATTATTATTCTTATTACTATTGTTATTATCGCTATAACTATTATTATTATCCTTATTACTATTATTATTATCGCTATACCTGTTATTGTTATCCTTATTCTATTGTTACTATCCGTATTCTCCTTGTCTTTATCCTCATAACTATTAGCATTATCCTTATTATTATTATTATTATCGCTATAACTGTTATTATTATTCTTATTACTATTATTATTATCCCTATTTTTCTTGTCTTTGTCCTTATAACTGTTATTATTATACTTATTACTATTATTAATATCGCTATAGCTGTTATTATTATTATCGCTATAACTGTTATTATTATCCTTATTCTATTGTTACTATCCGTATTACTCTTGCCTTTATCCTTATAACTATTAGCATTATCCTTATTATTATTATTATTATTATCGCTATAACTGTTATTACTATCCTCATTCTATTGCTACTATCCGTATTACTCTTGCCTTTATCCTTATAACTAATATTATTATCCTTATTATTATTATTATTATCGCTATAACTATTATTCTTATAGTTATTATTATTATTATTATCGCTATAACTGTTATTATTATCCTTATTCTATTGTTACTATCCCTATTACTCTTGTCTTTATCCATATAACTATGATCATTATCCTTATTATTATTATTCTTGTCGCTATATCTGTTATTATTATACTTATTACTATTATTAATATCGCTATAGCTGTTATTATTATTATCGCTATAACTGTTATTATTATCCTTATTCTATTGTTACTATCCGTATTACTCTTGCCTTTATCCTTATAACTATTATTATTATCCTTATTCTATTGTTACTATCCGTATTACTCTTGCCTTTATCCTTATAACTATTATTATTATCCTTATTATTATTATTATTATTATCGCTATAACTGTTATTATTATCCTCATTCTATTGTTACTATCCGTATTACTATTGCCTTTATCCTTATAACTATTATTATTATTCTTATTACTATTATTATTATCGCTATAACTGTTATTATTATTCTTATTACTATTATTATTATCCTTATGATATTGTTACTATCCGCATTACGCTGGCCTTTATCCTTATAACTATTATTATTATCCTTATTATTATTATTATTATCGCTATAACAGTTATTAATATTCTTATTACTATTATTATTATCGCTATAACTGTTATTATTATGCTCATTCTATTGTTACTATCCGTATTCTCCTTGTCTTTATCCTCATAACTATTAGCATTATCCTTATTATTATTATTATTATCGCTATAACTGTTATTATTATTCTTATTACTATTATTATTATCCCTATTTTTCTTGTCTTTGTCCTTATAACTGTTATTATTATACTTATTACTATTATTAATATCGCTATAGCTGTTATTATTATTATCGCTATAACTGTTATTATTATCCTTATTCTATTGTTACTATCCGTATTACTCTTGCCTTTATCCTTATAACTATTAGCATTATCCTTATTATTATTATTATTATTATCGCTATAACAGTTATTAATATTCTTATTACTATTATTATTATCGCTATAACTGTTATTATTATGCTCATTCTATTGTTACTATCCGTATTACTCTTGCCCTTATCCTTATAACTAATATTAGTATCGCTATAACTGTTATTATTATTCTTATTACTATTATTATTATCGCTATAACTGTTATTGTTATCCTTATTCTATTGTTACTATCCGTGTTCTCCTTGTCTTTATCCTCATAACTATTAGCATTATCCTTATTATTATTATTATTATCGCTATAACTGTTATTATTATTCTTATTACTATTATTATTATCGCTATAACTGTTATTATTATCCTTATTCTATTGTTACTATCCCTATTACTCTTGTCTTTATCCATATAACTATGATCATTATCCTTATTATTATTATTCTTGTCGCTATAACTGTTATTATTATTCTTATTACTATTATTAATATCGCTATAGCTGTTATTATTATTATCGCTATAACTGTTATTATTATCCTTATTCTATTGTTACTATCCGTATTACTCTTGCCTTTATCCTTATAACTAATATTATTATCCTTATTATTATTATTATTATTATCGCTATAACTGTTATTACTATCCTCATTCTATTGTTACTATCCGTATTACTCTTGCCTTTATCCTTATAACTAATATTATTATCCTTATTATTATTATTATTATCGCTATAACTATTATTCTTATAGTTATTATTATTATTATTACCGCTATAACTGTTATTATTATCCTCATTCTATTGTTACTATCCGTATTACTCTTGCCTTTATCCTTATAACTACTATTATTATCCTTATTCTATTGTTACTATCCGTATTACTCCTGCCTTTATCCTTATAACTTTTATTATTATCTTTATTATTATTATTATTATTATCGCTATAACTGTTATTATTATCCTCATTCTATTGTTACTATCCGTATTACTATTGCCTTTATCGTTATAACTATTATTATTATCCTTATTACTATTATTATTATCGCTATAACTGTTATTATTATTCTTATTACTATTATTATTATCGCTATAACTGTTATTATTATCCTTATTCTATTGTTACTATCCCTATTACTCTTGTCTTTATCCATATAACTATGATCATTATCCTTATTATTATTATTCTTGTCGCTATAACTGTTATTCTTATTCTTATTACTATCATTATTATCGCTATAACTATTATTATTATCTTTATTCTATTGTTACTATCAATATTACTCTTGCCTTTATCCTTATAACTAATATTATTATCCTTATTACTATTATTATTATTGCTGTAACTGTTCTTATTATTCTTATTACTATTATTATTATCCCCATTCCTCTTGTCTTTATCCTTATAGCTGTTACTATTATCCTTATTATTATTATTATCGCTATAACTGTTATTATTATTCTTATTACTATTGTTATTATCGCTATAACTATTATTATTATCCTTATTACTATTATTATTATCGCTATAACTGTTATTGTTATCCTTATTCTATTGTTACTATCCGTATTCTCCTTGTCTTTATCCTCATAACTATTAGCATTATCCTTATTATTATTATTATTATCGCTATAACTGTTATTATTATTCTTATTACTATTATTATTATCCCTATTATTCTTGCCTTTGTCCTTATAACTGTTATTATTATACTTATTACTATTATTAATATCGCTATAGCTGTTATTATAATTATCGCTATAACTGTTATTATTATCCTTATTCTATTGTTACTATCCGTATTACTCTTGCCTTTATCCTTATAACTATTAGCATTATCCTTATTATTATTATTATTATTATCGCTATAACTGTTATTACTATCCTCATTCTATTGCTACTATCCGTATTACTCTTGCCTTTATCCTTATAACTAATATTATTATCCTTATTATTATTATTATTATCGCTATAACTATTATTCTTATAGTTATTATTATTATTATTATCGCTATAACTGTTATTATTATCCTTATTCTATTGTTACTATCCCTATTACTCTTGTCTTTATCCATATAACTATGATCATTATCCTTATTATTATTATTCTTGTCGCTATATCTGTTATTATTATACTTATTACTATTATTAATATCGCTATAGCTGTTATTATTATTATCGCTATAACTGTTATTATTATCCTTATTCTATTGTTACTATCCGTATTACTCTTGCCTTTATCCTTATAACTAATATTATTATCCTTATTATTATTATTATCATTATCGCTATAACTGTTACTACTATCCTCATTCTATTGTTACTATCCGTATTACTCTTGCCTTTATCCTTTGTGACGTATCGGTTCAGGGAACGAAAGAAAAGTTCCCTGCGGGGGAGGGCGACCAGGGAAAGTGGCCCTCCGCTTACCGAAGTCTACAATCCACGGACGATTTTTAATCCGGGCGCCAGTGCGTAAGCACTCGTCCAGGGAATACGCCCTTCCGGCAGCTCGTTCGGGAGCGGAACTCAGAGGGGGTCGGTAAAAAGAAAATAAATGACCCGCGAGTATTAGGTAACGATAAACTTTATTCTGGCCGAAATAGGCCGCGACGATCTCAAGAAAAATTCTGAGCCCCTCGCGGTACAACGTACGGTCGGGAGGAGGGTACGCAGTCGCCAATCGCGAGAAGGGTTTCGCGACGCGGGGGCTCACGATACAAAGAAAACGCGGTACGGAATAACCGATATCGGACGCACGCGTAAGGGGAGCACACCCTCTCTGTGGTGTGGACAGAAAGGGGACGCTGGTCCTAAAACCCAAAATACAAAAGAGAGATTTAACGAAAATTACGGGCGCGCGGCGCAACGCGGCACGGAGGCGCGGAGAAATCGGCGCGAACGCGAACGAAGCGCGGCCTCTCGGGTCCCAGTCGCCGGGGCTGGTGGTCCTACCGCGAGGTACCACCCGCACACACGCACACTCACAAAAGAAACGCACGGCGGAGTGCGCCGGGATGCAATCCCTGGAAAAAAAAAAAGGGTCCTACCTTTATCGCTGGTGGAGGTGGACGCCTTCTCGGAACTCGGCACACAACAAAAAAATCACACAAACAAAACGCACCCCGTAAACGCAAAAGACAAAAGAGAAAGGAACGGAAAAACTAGAAAAGGGAACGAAAAGAAACGATATAAAAAACGGAAAACTTGAAAAGGGGAAACGGCGGAGATCTCAAAAACTATTCGCTTGCGCGGCTCGCTTGCTAATCTCCTCGCCAATCGATCCACGATCTTCCGCCCGGTCTCCCGGTGCGCGGGGTTCCCCCACCCCGAGGATTTCGGTGTTGGGGATGGGCCACCGCGCATCCTTTGTCGGCCAGGTCCTGGGGCCCCCTTCGGGTGGCGGCTGGGGGTGGCTTGTCCCCAGGCCTGGCATCCTCTGGTGGTGGGCTGCCGGTCGCCCCCGCGGCAGCAGACGGGGTGGCTCGGCGACCGGACAGCCGGCGGCGTCTTTCTTCCGGTGGACCCATCCCGCGCCTCCGTCACTCGGGTGGAGGTTCCCGTTGCAACCGGGGACACGGGCTCCTCTTCCATGGCGCTCCTGCTGGAAGGGGGGGGGGGGAAAGAGTGGGAGGGCCGCGCGAACACAAAACATCAAACAAAAAAAAAAACATTCGCAACGCATCCATCCCTCCACACTGCCCTCAGCGGCTGGGGTGTCGCTGGGCGGAGGAGGGAGGCCGGCGGGCCTGGTGGCCATTCGTAACGAGGTCAAAGGGTGCCTCGTTACACACCCCCCCCCAAAAGTTGGCCTGCCTCTCCTCCCCACTTACGCGCCCGCTCCTCGAGGCCGCTTGCCTTGGCAAGCGAGCGGCGAAGATGGCTAATCCAGAAAAAAAAACTCCTGCCCTATAACAGACTTGATACTAAAGGTTAAAAAAAAAGATTTAAAAAAAAGGAGTGAGTGTAGGGCTAGGGAAAAAAAGAAGGTGGGTGGAGAGAGAAGCCATAACCAATACTTCAAGAACACACAAAAAAAAAATCATACCAGGCATGCTCTCCTACGGTATACGATAATTTGCGCCTCGACGAGCGACGGGCCGCGGTATAAGAACCAACGCAAGAACTAGTCTGGCTGTCTTAATCCGGCCGTGCCAAGCCCTCTTAATTTGGAATAATTGGCTTAGCCTAATTCAATTCCGGGGCTTGACTTTTTCATCGCTGTCGATCTGAACTCGGTATTTGTCGGTAACGACATTTTCTCAGACTCGCTGATCAGCTGTTTCGGGGCGCGAGTTTCTCGACGCCACCTTAACGGCGGAGACTCGGCTTCCCAATCCGAAACCCCATATGCTGATCGACCTCCAGGGTGGAGTCATCGTGCTCTATGGGCGATCAGCAGAGCTGCCCTCAATTTCTCTCGTCCGCTGAACAGAAAAGTCTGTCCCCTGCAACGGGACGAAGAAAGGGGGGCTGTGAGAAAAGAAAAAGGGAAACGAGACGGAAAGAAAGGAACGATAGTTCAGGCGCACGATAACGGTACGAGAACGGGAAACACAACCAAACACTAAACGAAGACAAAAAAAATTAAACAAAATATGCCCTTTTTGGCCCAAGTGGCCGGCAAACTAAATAATAATAATAATAAAAGGAAAACAATAAACATTTCAATAATCAAAACAAAAAAAAACTAAACTCAGGAATGTGTAATAGAATAAATAAAGAAAGAAGAAAAAAAAATTCCCACCACCACAATAGACAAATATGATTAATAATTTTTTTTTTTTTTTTTTTTTTGAATTTTATATATATTTTATTTTTTTTTTTTTTTTTTTTTTTTTTTTTTTTTTTTTCTACTTATAATTTACTATTTACAACATTGACCCACCACCAATAATAAGAAAAAAAAAGACAGACAATGGACAACATACGGGAATCCGGCAGGGCCCCCCGCAGACCCTCTACTGCCGCCGGTGCGGGGCCGCCTGCTGTTCTGCCCGCCATGCCCGCGAACACTGCGGGCATGACTGGAGCGTCACGCCGGGCCAACCACACCGGTAGCAATATGCTCCGGTAGGCGGATAGGGGCAATTACTCCTTGTATGCCCCGTCCGCCTACACTGGAAGCAGACCCCGGGGGGGGCCGGGCCTGCGGGCTGGGCTTGGGAGCCCCCAGGCGCCTCCTCCTTGGCCAGGTCACTCATTAAGGCCAAGATCTTCGCGGCGGTGTCGAAATAGCGACCTGGCAGAGTGGCAGCCTGGCCGCTGGCGGGCGCCTCCGCCGCTACCCGCCTACGCTTTTCGGGCCGTTGGCCCGGAGCGTTATGACCCTGGGTCAACGGCCGGGCAGGGGGCGGGGGTGCCGCTCTTTTAGCGGTGGCGCGGCGGTTCCTCCTCCGCGCCTCCCTCTTGACGCGCCCGGAGACGGGCGCTACGGCGACGGTTGTCGTCACCGTGGGGAGCGCGGACTCCCTCCGCGCCTCCCTCTTTACGCGCCCGTGGACGGGCGCTACTGCGGCTGCGGAGGTGGATGCTGCGGGGGCGGCGGGCCCTCGCCGCGCCTGGCGGGTCTTTTTCCGCCGCTCCCTCCGTCTCGCCGTCCGGGCTGATCCCGTCCTCGGCGTGGTGGCGACTCCTGTCGCCACCAAGGTCGGCGGCGCCTCCGCTGTCGGGGCCCGGGGCTGAAGACAGGCGTCCGGGGGAAAGGGGTCGAACGCCAAGTCCGGGTGGTGTGGGGCCGGCTGTTTCCGGGCCCCACTTCGACCGCCTCTCCTTCCTCGACGCAGCATCCTGCAGTGGCAAAAAAGTATTAGAAGCGGTCGGTAACGGATTGTTATTGGGGACGTCACCGACAAACGGCTTCAAATCGGAGACGTGCACCTTCGGAATCATGCGGGTTCCGCACGTCTCCAACTCACACACAACCGGCGACAGGACCTTTTTAATCCGAAACGGGCCGATATAAGCTGGCGACAGCTTCGCGGCCACGTTTTCCGCGGCGGACGAGAGGACTTTATTTCGGCGCCAAACTAAATCGCCTACCCGGTATCGAACGTTTCTATGACGCGCGTTGTAATACTTCGCTTGTCGCTTGTGTGCACGCTCCAGCTGTTCTCGTACTAAGTCGTGCAACAATAACAAGCGGCGCGATCGCTGTGCCCAAGCCTGCGGATCTCCGCGGGAGAGCAGGGGTTCTCCTTCTACGGCGCGGCGAAGACTGCCGACCGGCCGAGGGGCTCGTCCAAAATTGAGCACCGCCGGAGAATCGCCGGCTGAAGAATGCACAGCGGTATTAACAGCGAATCGGAACTCGTGCAAGTGCACGTTCCATTCACGGTGGTCCTTTTTGATGAAGGATGAAATCATCGTCTTCAGGACGCGATTAACTCGCTCCACCGGATTCGCTTGCGCGTGATACGGGACCCTTCCGAATTCTCCAAGTCGCGTTGGAGGTGTCTAGGGAGATTTCGAAAGCTTCAAGAAAATCGATCCCTAACACACAATCGTAATCGAGATTGTTCGCGACTCGAGTTGGTAGATCTATCTTCCGCCCGTCGATCTCGATTTCCACCACCGCTTCGCCTAAGATACGGTCCTGTGTGCCATTGGCCATTCGCATTTCACCGGAAAAGGTGAAATCAAGACGCGATCCTAACCACTCGATCGCGTCCGGTCCCAAATAGGAACGCGCGGCCCCGCTGTCGATTAACGCCCACAGCGGATGTCCGGCTAAAAGCAACCGGACATAATAGCGGCGGTCAACGTATCCCGGTGGAAAATCGTGGCGAAATTTGGACGATTCGCGAGCTAAAACCACCACCTCGTTGTTCCCTGGTCCAACCGGCCAATTGGCCGTCACATGGACAATGTCGGGATCTGAGGAGGTGGCCCCCTTCCTTTTTTTTCCAAAAGTGGAGGAGCGGGGAGGGGGCTCGCGGAATCTAGACCCCCACCTCGCTGTCCCCTGTTCCAACCGGCACCCTGGCCGTCGCATGGAAAAATTAGGGAGCTGGAGGTGGCATCCGTCCTCTCCTCCCGAAGTGGAGGAGCAGGAGGGGGTCTTACGAGATCGACGTCATTACCTCCTCGTCCCCTGTTCCAACCAGCCTTTTGGCCGTCACATGGAAAAAGTAGGGATCTGGAGGTATCCCTCTCCGTTTCCTCCTGAAGCGGAGGAGTAGGGAGAGGTCCCACGGGATCGAAACTATCCCCTCGTTGTCCCCTGTTCCAACCGGCACCCTGGCCGTCACATGGAAAAAGTAGGGACTCTGAGGTGGCCCTCTCGGTTTTCTCCTGAAGTGGAGGAGTGGGGAGAGGTGCTGCATGATAGAAACTATCCCCCCTGTGTCCCCTGTTCCAACCGGCACTTGGGCCGTCACATGGAAAAAGTAGGGACTTGGGGGTGGCCTCCTCCCTTTCCTCCGGAAGTGGAGGGCAGGGGAGGGGCCCCGCGGATTTTGGCGGAAGAGACGGGAGGGTCAACTCGGCGGGGATCTCTGGAGCTTCCGGAAAATCCGAACAAAGGCTCGGACCCGTTGGCTTCTCCTCCACCTGAGTCGTGCCTGCAAGTGAGGCCTCCTCGTCTTTATGCGGGTGGTCGCCGGCCTCTAGCGACCTCCCCGCCTCGCATTTCCCGACCTTCGTGCGAGGCAATCGGGACACGTCAAAATTGTTTCCCCTTCCCTGTTGCACCCGTAACACACCCGTGTCCTGCGGGGGAGGGGGCAGTCGGCAGCCCAATGTCCAGACTGCCGGCAGTTGTAGCACTCCCCCCCCCTAGAGGTCGACGGGGTCGGTGCAGCGGGTTGGGGCGCAGCCACGGCCGGCCTCGCGGGGCTCCTCCGCGCTTGTTGCGGCGCTGAAGGTCGCGGCGGAGTGCTCCTCCGCGGTGGCTGGCGGGCAGCGGTCGCCTTCGGCGGGGGATTTTTCGCTGTCGCGGGGGCCGGGGGGCGCGGTTTCCCACGTCTCTCCTCGGCCTTGGACTTTGAGGAGCCCGATCTCTTTTTTCGCGACTTCGCAGATTTTCCCCGCCTCGAACTGTCCGATGAAGATTCGGAGCTCGTTGTCGCGTCGATCGCGGCGATTCTCGCGTGAGGCCCTCGCGGGGGTGGCCTGTACGCGGTCTCCGACAGCGCGAGTTCACTTGCGGTGGGAGGGGGACGGTGCCCGGCTTTGTCCCTAGCCGCGGCAGTCTCCACCTCTTTCCCTAACTCGCGGAGTTCCTCAAAGGTTGAGAACTCCGATCGACGGAACCTACGCCGGTAAAAGGGTCGCAGGTTATCGTAGGCGATACCTAGGCGCTCGGAGTACGGTGGAGGGGAGATCATATGCGAGAAGATCAGCTCGATATTATCGAGGAAAGCGCCGATCGATTCTCGTTCTCCCTGCGTGCGATTTTTAGCATCGTTCCAGAGTTGCTGCTGAAGGTCACTGGCGCCGAAGCGTTCCCGGAAAGCCCGGGAAAACGCACGCCAAGTGTGACAGCTCGCCCCTCGGAGGCGATACCATTTCGACGCTTCTCCACGGAAAACAGCCGGTAAAGCAGCCAACATATCCTGGTCAGGCAATCCGGCACTGTCCAGGCATCGTTCGAGGCGGTCCAAAAAAGTTTCGGCCCCTTCCTCGAACTCGTTGGAGTACGAGATGTGCCACTTGTTCAGCACATCGACGGCTCTATCTCCGCGGCAATAACCGCTGCGGGATGACCGTCGAGGGAACCGGGCATCATCCTCGAATTCGCTCTCCTCATCCCGATGTCGCACAACACGGCGGGAGCGGGGAGAGCGTGGCTCGCCCGAAAGCGGACGAGCCTCCCTTTCCCGTCTCCTTGTCGCTCGTGAGGGGACATGGGACGCCTCCACGGGTACCCTCGGGTCGAGGTCACGGTACTCCACGGATCGTGACGGAAGATTTCCGCGATAACGGCGTTCGCGGTCCTCGTATTCCGAAGAATCATCCCCGTACGGGGAGGGAACACGGGACTGACCACGGGACACCAAATTGTCCCTGTGATCGCGAGGTCGTGATCGGTCGTGGGGGGAGAGGTCACGGTTCTCCTCTCTCCTTTCGCGTCGCTCCTCACGTCGAACCTCTCGTCGATTTTCGCTATGGGGCGAACGACGGGGGACGCGGGACTCGTCAACAGCTGGCAGTGGGATATCTCTCTCGCTCCCACTGCTCTCGGTGCTCTCGCACCGTGGCTGTCGGCGAGAGAGGAGGGGGGCCGGCATACGGTGTGAGCGCCGGTCCTTCGCCCTATCTCTCTCTATTCGTGACGCGTCGGGAATCCCCTCCCTGGCGGAACGCGTCGAGCGTCGATCGCTGACGATCGGCTCGATCTCGGGGAGGGGAACGGAAGATCTCCGCGACTCTCGCGGAGGGGAAGCGCGAGAGGTCTCGCGATCCCTCCTACGTCCGGAAAATTCGGACTCCGCGGGTCGCGTGCCCCTAACGCGAGGCGGGCTCAAGGGCGTTAGGGGGCGATGGGGAGTAGCCTCTGTCCGCCGGGCCACTTCCACCCCGTCTGGAGGGATACTAAACGGATCCCTCTCTCGACTGGCGGACTGGCCTGCGGGGAGCCAACCGTGGGACTCAACCCACCCACGCGGCAATTCAGGGCTATTTACACCCCTCGGTAAACCGGACACAACGTGACTGTCCCTCGCTCGCTGCGCCGCGACCAGAGGCGCGGCTGCGGCCTCGGTCGTGGTCGGGGCTGTTGGAGGGGCTGACTCACGGCTCGCTTGTGCCCTTCGGGAGTAGGTGACCCCTTCTATTGTGGAATGGCGGAGGATGGACTCATATTTCCCCATCAAGTCCGCTCCTCTGCCGCTTTCCAGCACGGTCTCGACCGCGGTGGTCAAGGCTCCACCCGTGGTGTCCCGTTCGGGGTCCCATTGGGCCGCGTTGGGTCCGAATTCGCGTCTAAAGTGATAGCGTTGAAAACGGTCCACTAACGTTGCCCAGGTACCGGTAATTCGTAATCCTAGGAGGTCCATCAACATAATGATGTCGATGGCGTAATGTCGCTCTAAAAACGTGGCGCATCTTGACCGCACCTCGGCCCTCTGTTCGCGGAGGGCTTGGCGGCGAGAGCGGTCAGTTTCGATGGCCTCGGAGCTGGACATGTTGGTAAACAAAACCTAACCCGGAGTTTATCTGGCTCGACCGTGAAGAAAAAAAAAGGACAACACGAGGCAGAATAACTTCGACGGGTATCGACTCCTAGCACGGTAGAAAAACGAAATTCCTTTCCAATCGGCTCGGTACAACGGTAAATTCCTCAGGGAACGACAATAGGCCAAAACAACAGATACCGTTACTAACAATGGCCGCGAGGGTATCAGGGATCTATTTGTACACAAGGGGTACAAATAGATGTCAGAAAGACAAAGGGGGTTCCCTATCAACCGCTCGCGATACAGAAGAAAAAACTCGCCGTTAAACTCAACGATACGAGTAACGGGTTTTTCAAACCAAACGGAAGAACCGTCGTTTGGTTTGGGATACTCGCGTCCCTTGGTCAAATATACAAGGGCCCCACGTTGGGCGCCAAAATTGTGACGTATCGGTTCAGGGAACGAAAGAAAAGTTCCCTGCGGGGGAGGGCGACCAGGGAAAGTGGCCCTCCGCTTACCGAAGTCTACAATCCACGGACGATTTTTAATCCGGGCGCCAGTGCGTAAGCACTCGTCCAGGGAATACGCCCTTCCGGCAGCTCGTTCGGGAGCAACTCAGAGGGGGTCGGTAAAAAGAAAATAAATGACCCGCGAGTATTGGGTAACGATAAACTTTATTCTGGCCGAAATAGGCCGCGACGATCTCAAGAAAAATTCTGAGCCCCTCGCGGTACAACGTACGGTCGGGAGGAGGGTACGCAGTCGCCAATCGCGAGAAGGGTTTCGCGACGCGGGGGCTCACGATACAAAGAAAACGCGGTACGGAATAACCGATATCGGACGCACGCGTAAGGGGAGCACACCCTCTCTGTGGTGTGGACAGAAAGGGGACGCTGGTCCTAAAACCCAAAATACAAAAGAGAGATTTAACGAAAATTACGGGCGCGCGGCGCAACGCGGCACGGAGGCGCGGAGAAATCGGCGCGAACGCGAACGAAGCGCGGCCTCTCGGGTCCCAGTCGCCGGGGCTGGTGGTCCTACCGCGAGGTACCACCCGCACACACGCACACTCACAAAAGAAACGCACGGCGGAGTGCGCCGGGATGCAATCCCTGAAAAAAAAAAAGGGTCCTACCTTTATCGCTGGTGGAGGTGGACGCCTTCTCGGAACTCGGCACACAACAAAAAAATCACACAAACAAAACGCACCCCGTAAACGCAAAAGACAAAAGAGAAAGGAACGGAAAAACTAGAAAAGGGAACGAAAAGAAACGATATAAAAAACGGAAAACTTGAAAAGGGGAAACGGCGGAGATCTCAAAAACTATTCGCTTGCGCGGCTCGCTTGCTAATCCTCTCGCGAATTCCTTCCCGATCTTCCGCCCGGTCTCCCGGTGCGCGGGGTTCCCCCCACCCCGAGGATTTCGGTGTTGGGGATGGGCCACCGCGCATCCTTTGTCGGCCAGGTCCTGGGGCCCCCTTCGGGTGGTGGCTGGGGGTGGCTTGTCCCCAGGCCTGGCATCCTCTGGTGGTGGCTGCCGGTCGCCCCCGCGGCAGCAGACGGGGTGGCTCGGCGACCGGACAGCCGGCGGCGTCTTTCTTCCGGTGGACCCATCCCGCGCCTCCGTCACTCGGGTGGAGGTTCCCGTTGCAACCGGGGACACGGGCTCCTCTTCCTTGGCGCTCCTGCTGGAAGGGGGGGGGAAAGAGTGGGAGGGCCGCGCGAACACAAAACCACAAACAAAAAAAAACATTAGCAACGCATCCATCCCTCCACACTGCCCCCAGCGGCTGGGGTGTCGCTGGGCGGAGGAGGGAGGCCGGCGGGCCTGGTGGCCATTCGTAACGAGGTCAAAGGGTGCCTCGTTACATGTTTCTATCCGTATTACTCTTGCCTTTATCCTTATACCTATTATTATTATCCTTATTGCTATTATTATTAGTGCTATCACTGTTAATATTATTCTTATTACTATTATTATTATCCCTATTCCTCTTGTCTTTATCCTTATAACTATTATAATTATCCTTATTACTATTATTATTATCGCTATAACTGTTATTATTATCCTTGATACTATTATTATTATCCTTATTATTATTATTATTATAGCTATAACTGTCATTTTTATCCTTATTCTATTTTTACTATCCGTATTACTCTTGTCTTTATCCTCATAACTATTATTATTATCCTTATTATTATTCTTATTATCGCTATAACTGTTATTATTATCCTTATTCTATTGTTACTATCCGCATTACTCTTGTCTTTATCCTTATAACTATTATTATTATCCTTATTATTATTATTATTAGCGCTATAACTGTTATTATTATCCTTAATACTATTATTATTATCGTTGTAACTGTTATTATTATTCTTGTTACTATTATTACTATCCGTATTACTCTTGCCTTTATCCTTATAACTATTATTATTATCGTTATTATTATTATTATTATTATCGCTATGACTGTTATTGTTATCCTTATTACTATTATTATTATCTCTATAACCATTATTATTATACTTATTCTATTGTTTCTATCCGTATTACTCTTGTCTTTATCCTTATAACTATTCTTATTATCCTTATTATTATTATTATTATCGCTATAACTGTTATTATTATCCTTATTCTATTGTTACTATCCGCATTACTCTTGTCTTTATCCTTATAACTATTATTATTATCCTTGTTATTATTATTATTATCGCTATAACTGTTATTATTATCCTTATTCTATTGTGACTATCCGTATTACTCTTGTCTTTATCCTTATAACTATTATTATTATCGTTATTATCATTATTATTATTATCGCTATAACTGTTATTGTTATCCTTATTACTATTATTATTATCTCTATAACCGTTATTATTATCCTTATTCTATTGTTTCTATCCGTATTACTCTTGTCTTTATCCTCATAACTATTATTATTATCCTGAATACTATTATTATTATCGCTATAACTGTTATTATTATTCCTATTACTATTATTATTATCGCTTTAACTGTTATTATTATTGTTATTACTATTATTATTATCGCTGTAGCTGTTATTATTATTCTTGTTACTATTATTATTATACCTATTCCTCATGTCTTTCTCCTTATAACTATTATTATTGTCCTTATAACTATTATTCTTATTCATATTACTATTATTATTATACTTATTACTATTATTATTATCCTTATTACTATTTTTATGATCGCTATAACTGTTATTATTATTCTTGTTACTATTATTATTATCCCTATTCCTCTTGTCTTTCTCCTTATAACTGTTATTATTCATCCTTATTACTATTATTATTATTGCTATAACTGTTATTATTATCCTTAATACTATTGTTATTATCGTTATAACTGTTATTATTAATCTTGTTACTATTATTACTATCCGTATTACTCTTGCCTTTATCCTTATAACTATTATTATTATCGTTATTATCATTATTATTATTTTCGCTATAACTGTTATTGTTATCCTTATTACTATTATTATTATCTCTATAACCGTTATTATTATCCTTATTCTATTGTTACTATCCGCATTACTCTTGTCTTTATCCTTATAACTATTATTATTATCCTTATTATTATTATTAGTATCGCTATAACTGTTATTATTTTTCCTATTACTATTATTATTATCCCTATTCCTCTTGTCTTTATCCTTATAACTATTATTATTGTCCTTATTACTATTATTTTTATTGCTATATCTGTTATTATTATCCTGAATACTATTATTATTATCGCTATAACTGTTATTATTATTCCTATTACTATTATTATTATCGCTATAACTGTTATTATTATTGTTATTACTATTATTATTATCGCTATAACTGTTATTATTATTCTTGTTACTATTATTATTATCGTTATAACTGTTATTATTATCCTTATTCTATTGTGACTATCCGTATTACTCTTGTCTTTATCCTTATAACTATTATTATTATCGTTATTATCATTATTATTATTATCGCTATAACTGTTATTATTATTCCTATTACTATTATTATTATCCCTATTCCTCTTGTCTTTATCCTTATAACTGTTATCATTATCCTTATTATTATTATTATTATCGCTATAACTGTTATTATTATTCCTATTACTATTATTATTATCCCTATTCCTCTTGTCTTTATCCTTATAACTATTATTATTATCCTTATTACTATTATTATTATCGCTATAACTGTTATTATTGTCCTTATTACTTTTTTTAATATCGCTATAACTGTCATTATTATTCTTGTTACTATTATTATTATCGCTATAACTGTTATTATTATCCTTGATACTATTATTATTATCCTTATTATTATTATTATTATAGCTATAACTGTCATTTTTATCCTTATTCTATTGTTACTATCCGTATTACTCTTGTCTTTATCCTCATAACTATTATTATTATCCTTATTATTATTCTTATTATCGCTATAACTGTTATTATTATCCTTATTCTATTGTTACTATCCGCATTACTCTTGTCTTTATCCTTATAACTATTATTATTATCCTTATTATTATTATTATTAGCGCTATAACTGTTATTGTTATCCTTATTTCTATTATTATTATCGCTATAACTGTTATTATTATTTTTGTTACTATTATTACTATCCGTATTACTCTTGTCTTTATCCTTATAACTATTATCATTATCCTTATTATTATTATTATTATCGCTATAACTGTTATTATTATTCCTATTACTATTATTATTATCCCTATTCCTCTTGTCTTTATCCTTATAACTATTATTATTATCCTTATTACTATTATTATTATCGCTATAACTGTTATTATTATTCTTGTTATTATTATTATTATCGCTATAACTGTTATTATTATCCTTATTCTATTGTTACTATCCGTATTATTCTTGTCTTTATCCTTATAACTATTATTATTATCCTTATTATTATTATTATTATCGACATAACTGTTATTATTATCCTTATTCTATTGTGACTATCCGTTTTACTCTTCTGTTTATCCTTATAACTATTATTCTTATTCATATTACTATTTTTACTATCCTTATTACTATTATTATTATCGCTATAACTGTTATTATTATCCTTTATCTATTGTTACTGTCTGTATTACTCTTGCCTTTATCCTTATACCTATTATTATTATCCTTATTGCTATTATTATTAGTGCTATCACTGTTAATATTATTCTTATTACTATTATTATTATCCCTATTCCTCTTGTCTTTATCCTTATAACTATTATAATTATCCTTATTACTATTATTATTATCGCTATAACTGTTATTATTATCCTTGATACTATTATTATTATCCTTATTATTATTATTATTATAGCTATAACTGTCATTTTTATCCTTATTCTATTTTTACTATCCGTATTACTCTTGTCTTTATCCTCATAACTATTATTATTATCCTTATTATTATTCTTATTATCGCTATAACTGTTATTATTATCCTTATTCTATTGTTACTATCCGCATTACTCTTGTCTTTATCCTTATAACTATTATTATTATCCTTATTATTATTATTATTAGCGCTATAACTGTTATTATTATCCTTAATACTATTATTATTATCGTTGTAACTGTTATTATTATTCTTGTTACTATTATTACTATCCGTATTACTCTTGCCTTTATCCTTATAACTATTATTATTATCGTTATTATTATTATTATTATTATCGCTATGACTGTTATTGTTATCCTTATTAC